>OZ024831.1:73402951-73504571 GCA_964016985.1 Anodontia alba
GACCAGGATTTGAAATATAACAAACTGATCAATAAACTGAATCACTGTTTTTAAGGAAAAAAGAAATGGACCATTTGAAATGTTTACATTGAAAAAAACCAATTTCAAAGACTTCCGAAAGATCTTAAAAGCAATCTAGTTTACTGGATTGTAAAATAACAGACTAATGTTATGTTGTAAACTTAGATATATGCACGATTTAAAGCCGTGGCCGATAGTGGCGGGACCAGCATGTCAGTCACTTAGTATTAATTAGCAATTTAACTGAATATTCTTTTTAACGCCTCCATAAGCTTTCGAATTGACATTTCATCGCGTCTCAAGAAGTCCAAAATTGCAATGTTATTAACGTAATGACGGGCAACCAGCAGCATTATTAACACTGAACAATTATGCGTTTCATTGCCAATTTGAATGAAATTTGATTTAGATCATTTTGGTTGCACAACAGTATAGAAGATGCCAAGGAAGAGCCACTATCTATATTACTAAATAAATAGATTGTCCAATTAACCGAGATAACGGTACAAATTACCAGCGGGGGTTCAACACTGAATCGTCAGCATATTGCCCTCACTGATTATTTCGATTTGAGATATATGGAATTTTGTTTGCTTTTTTTTCTGATTTTTTTAATTTCAAAAACAATAGTTTTTTTTTTCAAATTCTCCCAAAGTAACTGACCACCTTTAAATAGTAGCTGAATCTTTCTCGAAGTGCCCACCTATAAATAGATCACGTGCACTGGCTCCCGGCTTAGCTGTGCACGCCGTGTCATCTCGATATAAACGCTGCGCAGATTGACCTTACTGACCTTCAAGTTTGGAGTTTATTGGAAATAAATCAGTTCATCCAAGTACATTACTGCGATGCAGACGGTGAGCAGCTTCTGATGCCTGTAAACAACGAAGCTGTGAACCGAATGTACTTAAAATTAAAAGGTAATGGCACACGAAATTAAGAATATTCTTTTGTGTGTGTGTGTGTGTGTGTCGGCGGGGGGTAGGGTGGGGTGGGGTAAAGGGGATTTACTTATTCAAACTGCATTGAAAAATCTAGCCAATAAGTAATTACATATTGGTCATTTCTTAATGCTGTCCTCTCTGGTGTAGTGGCCTCTCCCTTGAACGGATTCGGGTTTGAGTCTCATCGGTGACCTTTTTTGTGTGTTTTTTTTTTTTAATTTAATAAACATCTTAGCTGTATTTATTTTCTTTATTTCTTTGTTTTTCTTTTATTTTATTATGATATTGTTTAACCTGTTAGCAAAAGCAGTACTCCAGTACGATCCAAATCATAAGATAGAAAATCAAAAACAACCCTTTCTTATGGGCAATGGCGTACAATACTGTCTTTCTTTCTTTCTTTCTTTCTTTACGTCTAAACCTCCTAGAAGGACACAGACGGTGTACATTATACACTCCGGGTTGCAGGACGAAGACCTACAAGTAACCAATTAGAATTACCGTAGGGTCTTTAACCTGCACAGGGTGTGCCTTTCCCTGCACAGGGAACCTCCAGTTAAGTCCCGATCCGAAGGACGCACACTGTTTTCATGTCATGCCTGCAAATGACATGAAGGAAAGCATATTCGGACACCAAAAAATCCCTCGCCTAAGCCTGGGATCTATCCCGGTACCTCTAGCTCTAGAGGCCCGTGCGTTCACCACTGAACTACCGCGCTACCTAAAATACGTGTTTTTATACGTCTTTGTTATGGGATAAATGCATGTTTTTTGTTGACAGGGCAACGCAAAGCTAAGTGATGTGAAAGTTGCTTTTCACGCACTGTCAGATACTTGATAAGTGACACATTAAAACCAGTCAAATAATAAACACTTTACTTTCAATAGTAAAAATCAGTCAAAACTACATATTATTTCAATAAAGGAAACAGTTCGTTTCCATGGCAACGCAAATTTTTCTTAAGTGATAACTTTTTCTTTTCTTTCTGAATTGTCATCCAGTACTTGACAATCAAAATGATGAAAAAAAAAAAAATAGAATTGCACTGAATATATTAAATAAAACTATGTGGTTTTATGGGATAAATTCGACATATTTGTTGCCATGGCAACATGAATTTCTGTGTCATGCTGATTTTGTGCATGAATTTGTGTTTCAATAATTGACAATTATGAAGCTATCAAGTGGATGTGCTTTTAATTACATTGTTCTCAGATTGCTGCCATGAAATCAATTAAAAACAAGCAATTTTACAATACAAAATGTAGTGTATTGTTGCCATAACAACAATTACAGTTGGTTTTTCAAACTTATTGTTTGTTGTTTTTGAAGATGTTTCACCATGTTGACTTATATTTAGAAAAAAAAAAAAATCATCAGTATATTGAATAGGGCAGATTTTTGTCGTTCGTAAATCAGTCCCTTTTGATTTGTATCCGACAGTCTTTAGCCTACAGGTGCACTTACTTGGTAGCAGTTTGTGATTGTGGCACTCCCTGGACTTTTCTCTAACCCTCTTTTACAGTATAGACAAGCTCCATCGTCCACATTCTTCAAACATCTCAGAAACGGCTGGATCAGTCCAAACCGAATTTCATATAAAGCCTCAAATATTTGTTAAAATGATCCAATCATGTCATCAGTATATCCACCTTGCCCATATATATTGTTGTAGCTAGAGGGGGGACAAGGGGCTATTTCTCCTCCTAAAAGCATGAATGGGACAAGGGACCTTGATGACCCTCAACATTAAGTCGTGTTGCTAATATTTAAGGTAACAGATCCCTTAAAATAGGTGATGGCTCTTTAGCAATGGTTATGGGACCAAAAATGGTCCCATCACTTAGGTCCTAGCGGCAACACTGCATATATGAGCCGCCGCATGAAAAAAAAAATCAACAAAATGACATTTGCACCCAGTGCAGAATCAGATCAGCCTGGGCATCTGCCCAGTTTGATCAGTTTTCACTGTCTACACGTAGAAGCATTAGTTCTTTAGCAACCCACTGAGTGCACAGCGAAGACTGATCAGACTGAGCAGATACCCATGTTGATCTGATTCTTGCCTGGAAGCCCAGTCATTTGCTTGTTTTGTCATGCGCTGGCTCAATAATGGTAAAAACCGTCAAAATATAGATTGTGGGTACTCGTTAGAACCGTCTCGTCGAGGTGGTTCTAACGAGTACCCACAATCTATGTTTTAGGCAAAAAATATGAAAAAATATCAGATTTTTTATCACTTCGAACCTACTGGCGCAGTGGCTCAGTTACTAGAGCGTCCGGTTTGCGTCCGGGAGGTTATGGGTTCGATTCCCGGCCAAGTCATACCAAAGACTTTAAAAATAGTATTAGCTGCTCTTTCGTTTGCGTTCAGCATTGAGAAAGCGGAACTGGTCGGTTCGGTGTCAGTATATTGTGACTGAGTGGAATGTCACGTCATGTGTCTGAAGTGTGATATGTCAGTGAGGCAGCACTTTTAAAGTGAGCATTGAGCTCCCTGTCACATCCAGACACCGTCGCGGTATGACTGAAAGATTGTTGAAAGCGACGTTAAGTCTGAATAAAATAATAATAATAATAAAAAAAATAAACCTTGGAAATTTCTTTTTTTCAGGTTGAAATCTGTCCAATGGATTAAAATTTAATGCGCGGGTCCTTTTCTAGTAATAAAAGAAAGCCTACCAATGACATCAAGAATAGAAGAGCAAAACACGACAGACAGTGCACAAGGCACAAGTCACAACCCAAAGAAAACCGAAGTTACCAGCTCCATGAGTTCCCTCCTTCCCAACAATGTGATCACAGTGCAAACCTTTGTACCCACTTTCGGCACAAATAAAGAGCGAAGTAAACCTAACATATATATATATATATATATATATATATATATATATATATATATATATATATATATATATATATATATATATATATATATATATATATATATGTATATAAAAGTATATAAAAACAAGAAAACTTGAACCCATTTAATGCGGTTTACATTTACCATATAATATGACGGGGAAAACAGCAGATAAAATGGAGAACACCGTATGAAATAAATAAATAAATAAATAAATAAATAAAAATTAACAGAAAATTAAAATGGAAATTTTTACGGCTTAAATGAAATACTTTTCTTATTTCTTGCTGTTTTTATTTACTGTTCTGAATCTAAATATTTTGACACCTTTAACTCTTTCGGCGCCAAATTTCAGACGACATTTGTGGTCTGTTTTTTTTTAAATTAAAGATTCAGCACGCTTCGAATGGGAAATTAGAATAAAATAACAAGGTTAAATGTATCATGACTTTTTATAAATTTTCTCTTTTCAGGTAAAAAAGCAGATGCCCGTACCAACCCCGCCCCATTTATGCTGTACAAATATAGCAATAGCAATACTGGTCTGTCCAACTCTCTCTCTCTCTCTCTCTCTCTCTCTCTCAAATGATGTATGTCTTGTATATATGTTTTGTGTTGCTATGTTGATGTTATGTATTATGTTTTAGGGGAAGGGCCGTAACTAATGCTGTGAGAACTTGTAGCCCGACACATTGCTATTCAGAGGCAATAAAATCTGTTTAATCTAACCTAACAAAACAAGAGGCCCATGGGCCACGATTCGCTCACTTGATAAAACAGCTGTTGCATATCTGCAAATACAATGCAACATCTTCCCAGTACTGCCACAGCAACTAGGACACAAATTTGACAATACCGTAAAAAGCTCATAAATCATCCTAGTATCTTCATTTGAACAAATTTAATAGACTTTGAGTTTCCAATGCTGTATACCAAGACTCAGCCTTAAAGCTTTTTTAGTTCGGAGAAGAAATGTTTTACCGTATTCGGCATGGCAACCATTTTGTTCAGTGGCGCGGAAACATTTGACCAAATTGTCAACATCCTTTCGATATAGGGTCCCAAGTGATCACAATAGCTCATCCTGAGCCTTCGGCTTAGGTGAGCTAAAAACAACAACACAATAAGTAAGTAAATAAATAAATAAATAAATAAAGAAACAAAGAAACAAACAAATAAATAAATATAAAAAGAAACAGACAAATAAATAAATATACTTACAACAAGAATTGTCAATAAGCAGTGCTTATTAGATACCCCCCACCCCACGCTCAAACAGCAAGACATAACGGACGGACAGACGGACAGATAACGTAAACAGCATACCCCCACAAATCTAGATTTGGTCAATATCAATGAACATACAAAACTTGGTCGAATTCCATCAATTTGTTCCCAAGATATTGAGCAGAAACGAAACTGACAATGGCCAAGGGCCATAACTGTTTTGTATATTTGCGAAAAATTGACATGTAACAATCCTAACATGATCTGGTCAACGTCAATGCATGCGTAAACTTTGGTCTAATTCCATCAAGTCGTTTTCAAGATAATGAACGGAAACGAAATTTTGACTATTATCAAGGCCATAAATCTTGTGTAAACACGTGAAAATTGACGCATACCAATCCTAACCTAGATCTGGTAAAGGTCAATGCATATGTAAAATTTGATCATATTCCATTCATTCGTTCACAAGATATTGAGCGGAAACAAAATTTTGATAACGACTGGTTAACAAGATAATGAGAGGAAATTTTGACAATGACCAAGGGCCATAACTGTGTTGTATAGTTGCGAAAATTGAGGCGTAACAATCCTGGCCTATAATTTGTCAACTTTTATGCATCTGCATTTGGTCTAATTCCATCAATTCGTTCTCAAGATATTTAGCGGAAACGAAATTCTGACGATTATCTAGGGCCAAAACTCTGTTTTAAAAATGCTACAATTGACATGTAACGATCCCACCTTGATCTAGTTAAAGTCCATCCATATGCAAAATTTGATCATGTTCCATTCATTCATTTACAAGATATTAAACGGAAACAAAATTTTGATAACGACCAGGGGCCATAACTGTATTGTATATTTATGGAAATTGACGCGTAACAATGCCAACCCAGATCTGGTCAACGGCAATGCATTATGCAAAAATTTGGTCTAATTTCTTCACTTTGTTCTCAAGATCTTTAGCGCCATGAGACGAAGTCGGAATGACGGAATCATAGACAAGCTCAACAGTATACCAGGCCCCCATACTTCGTATGCGTGTGGTATAATAATAAAACGTACCCATCTCCATACCATACAGCATTGTTAGGTTCAGAGTGGACCCAATTCTTGTATCCGAAGGGCGTTCCTGCAGGGTAGTCCCACACCCAGACTCCTTCCGTGTTATGGTCATTTCCACCTGTCCAGAAGCTCAAAGAATCTATCCCTAAAAAGAAATTATATTTTTTTTATCTTAAAAACTAGTCTCATACATATAGTGAGAGAACTTTGTAGAATTTACACTCCGTAAAACAAGATACTAAAACTTACGTGTTCAAAGTAGACTGAGTGTGTGTTCAGTAAAATTTTCAGCAGACGACACATTGAAATACTTAGTCATTTTCTCCAGCAAACAGGTTTTGACATTTCGTACAGATTGGCTTGCATGAAATGACAAATCCTGTTTTCTTGAAAACAAGAAAAACGCCTAACGGCATTATGGACGGGTTTTTAGAATAAGAGTTGTCTCTCTTGCATGTGAAACATCTACTGGTCCTCCTCTTCATCCCTACCAAATATGAAAGTAATCCATTGAAGAATAAAGGTAACATATAACTTTGAAAAAAAGTTAACCAAAAGGTAAACCTCGGACGACGCCCGACACCAGCCCGCCCGGACATCGCTATTTTAAAGACGAATGACGAATTTATTTTTATAAAAGCCATCCAAAAATAGATAATATCATCAAATCGTCGTCTGCTGAATAAGCTCAGAGTAATAAAAGTTAAAGGGAACTGATACCTTTACAGAAATGGCAGCTCTGTCCAAATTGTTTTGCATGCTTCTGTAAATGGGTCTAGCCTCTCAGGAAAATGCTCTCTTTGAGCAGACCTCTGTATAGAAGGGATTCGGTGTGCAGGATAACAGACAGGACGTCCTAGATGTGTCTCCCTTGTATCCCTTGTAAAAGCAGGAAAAAATCAGCTAACTATATTCAATCTCTTTAAGTCTTTCGGTTCCAAATTTCAGACGACATTTGTCGTCTGTTTTTTTTTTATTTTAACAAACTATCGTTTGGAAAGACGTTTATATGTAAAGTTGAAAGACTGAATGTCAAACAGCGTAGATCCAGATGAGACGGCTCATTGAGCCGTCTCATCTGGATCTATGCTGTTTGCAAAATCCTATTTTTATCGCCTATGGCAATGAAAAAGTTAAAGGATATTGGAATCACATGATAGATTTTCTGCCATTTGTTATAAGGGAGATAACTTTAGTAACTTACTAACTCATTTGCTTTCCTGTACATCAGGCCCCTTCTGGAAAGGGGTCTACTCTAAAATGAAAGTATTTGCTCCTAACGGGAGCAAATTCTCTCCTTTTAATGTAGACCCCTTTTCAGAAAGGAGGCAAAATAATTTCGACAGTTGCCTCCCCTGATAGTGTATCAATTCTATTTAATAAAGACTTGTTGTGTCCGAATGTTTGATGTAATGAAGGTATTCTGTGACTGATAGTAAGCTGAGCTGAGCTGCGTAAATCATATCAGAACAACAATAGCCCTGTTGAGCCTAGACAGTAAATGAATGAACTCAGGAACTGATCCGAGGGATGTTCGAAATGAATTGCTTATTTCTATCTGGAGACTTCAAATTTCAAGTTAGCCCAAAAGTACTCATTTCATGCCCTCGAAGTACTCCCCGTGGCTTGAAATGCAAAGTTTCAGCCGATTTATCCACTTCTTGAAGGCGTCACGGTACGCTGATTTGGGCACAGTAATAAGGTACTGATGGATGGCAGATCCAAGTGCCTGTCGGGACTGGTATTTCCGCCCAGCAAGGAATGCTTTCAATTTCGGAAACTAAAAGAAATCACAAGGGGCAAGGTCTGGGGAATACGGGGGGTGAGGCAAAACAGTTACTTTTTCTTTCTTCAAAAACGCCGTAACTATTGCGGAGGTATGAGCTGGGGCATTGTCATGTAGAAGACGGACATGTTTAAAACCAGTGGCAGGGCGTCGTTTCTGATAATACTTTTTCAGTTTCTTCAGTACTACGTCTTTGTAGTACTTTCCGGTGATGCTTTTGTCCTTTTTCACTGGCACTTTTATTGCGACTCCTTCACCAGAGAAGAAGATTGCATACAAAACCTTCTTTGTACTCAAAGAACGTTTGGCAATTATTGGGCGTTTGCTGTGTTTAGTGGCCCAGATGTTATTGCTAACCTTTCTGACGGGCTCAAAATAATGGACCCAGATTTCATCACCTGTGACGACATTGGCAAACTGCTTTTTGTCATATTTTGAAAACATTTGAAGCAGCTTTAACCCGTTGCCTCTTTTGCTCGTCAGTCAACAGATGTGGCACCCATCTAGCAGAAATCTTTCTGACTTTCAAATGCTTCTTCAAAATAAGGTGAACCGTTGATAGTGATATGCCTACCTTTCGTGCAATATCAAGAATTGTTAATCTGGCATCTCCTTTAATGATTTCCTTTATTTTGGAAACGATTTCTTTACGAGATGCAGATTTTGGCCTACCTGATTTCGGTATATTTTTGATGGACTCTACACAAGACTCAAATTTCTTTTTCCACCGCCGAACTATGTCATAAGACACACAAGAAGGTCCAAAAGCAGTAGAAATTTCAGTCATCAGCTTCTTCAAAGAACAACGAAGTTTTGAGTGAGCTTTGATGTAAGCCCGTATTTCATCTTTTTTGTCGACGCTTCTACCAACCATTTTTACTGCAGTGGTCAATGACTGCGTGTATTCAAATGGCAAATTTTATGTCTTACACTTAGTCTTACATGTACATTTATACACCATTGTGTAGATATTGAATAGCCCTATACAGGCATGTATTGGTTTTTATCGTGCCCCACGTGGATATCGAGCTAGAGGACAATAAGCAATTCATTTCGAACAGCCCTCGTACAATCAGATCCACAGCAATTCTAACATCAAAGGGAAGGAAAGACAAATACAATTAAACAGACACAAAAAGAACAAATGGCAAGAAGAGTTGGCAACCCTTTTCAAAAATGGTTTTCAAGTCTCTCTGTTATCCAAACTGAACGGAATATATCCTAAACTTACATAATAGTTAAAAGAAAAACATTTGTAAGTGAAACACTAGAACATTTAACATCCGATGTTGTTTGGTACTCTTGCGCTCAGATTAAACAACAACAACAACAACAACAACAACAACAAAACAAAAAAACAACAACAACAAACAAACAAACAAAAACAACAAAACACACACACACACACACACACACACACACACACACACACACACACACACACACACACACAAAACAAACATTGCTAGTACACAAGCAAAATGATATATAGTAAATAGAGTAATGAACACTGCTGGTATTATGTGAAACGTCTGTGACTCCGGGAAATGAATAATTCTATTTATAAGAAAAAAAAAAATACCATACTTCTTCGTGCCAGGTACTTCAAATGTATCAAACAGTATTGGTTGTATTTCTCTTTATATTTTGAAATATTTACGGTAAATAAATACATGTTCATGGGAGGCAACTTTTTAATGATTTTTGTCTCCCTTCTGAAAAGGAGTCTATTCTTAAAACAAACAATTTGATTCCGTAGGGGCAATTTATCCTAATTCAAACAGACTCCTTTGTCACCCTTGTAATTCGAAGCACTGACAGCACTGGTGGGTCGATTGCTTTGAGTGTAAATTAGCAAAATAGTCCTGAACGTGGATTTTAGACAGTTTCATTTAAACCCTCTTCTTCTAATTTAAGCAAATTGTGCAGTCCCTGATCAGACGCCGCGTTCTGTAGCGTCTGATCTAGGTCTGCACTGTTTGCCAATGTTTCAAATGTTCCAGTCCTTGTTTTACAGATATAACCCTCTATCAACAGCACTCTGAAGTCATAGCGATAAGAAATGGTTCGAGTCCTACCTAACAAACAGAACGCAACGCGTTTCATTAAATAATAACATATCTGAACCTGCTCATGTAACATGTTGTGCTCCTCAAGGTTCTATATTAAGACCTTTATTATTCTTACTTTTTATTAATAATTTGCCATTAGTGTTAAAGAACTCAGAAAATATTGACCTATATGCTGATGACACCACTATTAATGATGTGCAATGTAATATAGATCAGCTTGAATCCAATCTACAATATTCATTAAATGCACTTCATGTTTGGTGTAGACAAAATTGCATAGTTTTAAATACCGAGAAAACAAATGTTATGTTGATTACTAGCAGACAGAGAAGAAGCAACTTATAAAATCCCAATCTATCTCTGAGATACAACGAAATTGACATAAAAAATGACAACTATCAGTAAAATATTGGGTGTACAAGGTAATGAAATTTGTTGTGGAATAATTAGCTTCTCCACGTTTCCCCAAAGGTATCTTCTTATTTATGGCTACTTAGCAAAATACGGCAGTATGTATCCAAAAAGCATAGACTGTTATTTTATAATGCTTACATTAAGCCGCATTTAGAGTATTGCAGTACGGTTTGGACTAATACGTCTAATAGCAATATAAGTAAAATAAATACATTACAAAGACGGGCTTGTAAATTAATCCTGTCGCAAACTTATAATGGTCTTCACGAGGAGCTTCAAAGGTTAGATATTCTGTCCTTTGATCAAAGAGTATTTCTTAACAAAGCTAAAATTATATACAAAATTTATAATAACTTGGCACCAACCTATTTACAGGAGATATTCCAAATGCGCGATGTGAATATCGATAATACTGCGTCTAATTTAAGATCTGTTATTCACAAAAATTACTTATTGCCACAACCAAAATGCAATTTATTCAAAGGTAGTTTATCATACTCAGGCGTTGTGGTTTGGAACAGCATCCCTATTAGCATAAAAAATTCAGAATCACTGGACATTTTTATAAAGAAGTGTACTGATTGGATTAAAGATTAAAAACCATTTTATTACATATACAATACTTAGGCCTCCGCCGTCAGTAATTCAGTAGTTCTAATAGGTATATTGTATTTACTTTTTTTTATAATCTCTCTCTCTCTCTCTCTCTCTCTCTTACTTGTTGTCATGTTGTATGTATATGTTACATGCTATCCTTAATCAGTCATAGCTACTACATGTACGCATAAAACAATATGCCCTGGCATAGTTTTCATATTGAAGTAGTGACACGAGAAAAAGATACTTTCTGTCCTTTGTGGGAACGTTTTCAAATACGCATGCGTATTCATCTAGTGGAGCTAACCTTCGTTGTCTGGTCAATTTACTTCATGTCTGCGAGCGCGGATGCACGATTGCGATCCAGGCAGTCGCGCCTGGGCCTTTGCGATAAATACCATTATCTCATGTACCGCTCCATTTTAATCATTGTTTTAAATAACACGCTGTATGTATTTGTATGTATGTTGTTTTGTTGAGGGCCCCAAGGAAGATTGGTAAAACCAATTAGGCTGCCCTCGTAAAATAAATAAAGAAAAAAAAAAAAAACAAAAAAAAAAAAAAAAAAAAAAAAAAAACACTGTTACCTAGATTTCGTCTAACGCACGGTTTGATTACATTGGTAAATGATAATCACGTGAACAGCAACCTTAAGGGCATTCTGGCGTTTATATATAAACAATCGACCAAGTGTAGCCATTCCCAATCATCCTCATTCCATCAGCTGATCTTCGACCTTCGAATTCTTTAGATCTAACTAACGAATAACCATGTCTGTGATACTAGCTGTACTACTCGACGCTCTACGAGAGTGCAGCTTTGTCGGCTGTCCACTCTGGAGAATGTCTGACGGGAAGGACTTAGTTCGGGTTGAACTAACCTTCCACAAGAATCAACCAATAACTAGAATCTGCAAAAACGGGACCGAAAGCAGGAGGCAGCCTGCTCCTTCTGCTAGCGAGTGGTCTCGCCAGCCCGCTCCAGCTAGACTACCGATTTCAAGACAGACGCCAGCTCGCCGATCAACGCCATATCTGGAGAGGGATTCGCCACAACCACCGACGCAGACATTACAACAGCAACGAGAGACCATCACACTAACGCGCTACAAGACTACAATGACCATCACCACATCACCAACTGTCTACAGACCAGCACCGACTTCATTTCCAGATGTCCCGCCGAAGAAGCCAATGACCAAGTCACCGACGACCACTGCAAAGATACCTACCCAGTACTTTCGCATCGACATTGATAGCGAGTACCCACTTCATGAAAAGTATGACCTCCAGGACGTCTACTCTGTCAAGTACAAGGCAATCGTCAAGGCCAACAGACTCCAGCGGGACGACGAAGACTTTTAAGTCGACTTACCAGCGTTCTTGTCTACCACAGAGAAAACCAACATTGGACCTTAGTCAAGGGACCAACATCCAAGTACCATGATGAACGCTGGTATTCATTCATTGAGACGCTCGTTGAGAAACGGTACCAGGCAGAAAAAACACAGTATATTGGTGCGATGTCTGGAGAAATTTTGCAGTGACCCCTCAGGAGGAGGTGGAGGGCCACCATTTCTCCGTCTGGTGCCGCAAAGTTATCTTGGCATGGCCTACACTAAGTAGGTCAAACTGGCGGCGCGCGGACCTGGGTGAGGACACCAATTAGACTCCAAGGTGAGGACACCCGCCCGACTCCTGGGTGAGGACATCCACCTTGCACCCTTTCCGACGACTGACATGTGGCTAGTAAAAGAATCTTATTCACGACTCGAGCTGTGTACCGAAATGCATTGTGCAGTCGAAATTGACACGCATTAGGTACGAGTCAGAAAGCGCTACCTTTTCGGCCGATAGTCTAAATTCTGCAACTTACAGGCTGGACTACTATTCATGCACGAGATCTTGAACATGCATGCAGTCCGTGTCTGGGCGAGGTGACCTAATTATGAATTATAAGTAGGCAACGTTTCAAGCCAACCCAGTAGTCCAGTGAAACTAAACCAGATTTTTCTGGCATAGCCCGTGTGGCTTAGTTGCCCGGCTACGTTAAAAATCTGACAGATAGATAGATAGGTAGATAGATAGATAGATAGATAGATAGCCATTCCCAATACTTTGAACACCCTGTCTCTGTTCGTATGTATTTATTTATATGTATCGTACTGCGTCTCATTACTTACCTCCATCCGCAATGAGAGCTTTAATGGCGTCTCTGAGAAACGTGTCCTCCACTGTACTATCTATATGAACCAGATAGGAACACTGATCAACACACGATTGCTGTAAAGTAATAATAATAATAATAATAACAATGCATGTAATAATACCTGAATAAATGAAACCAATAGCAAATACTACTACTAGCACTACTGAAAAAAATATGATCATAATAATAATAAGTATAATACATTAGCAATTAATGATATATAAGTGGATAAATGGTCAACCAATAAGTATAACTACTACTACTACTACGACTACTACTTTAATAATAATGACAATTACAAAACACAGCCTTCCCGAGAAGAGAAAACGAACAATGACAAAACACAATGGCACAGTTGCAATAATCAACACGCACACGCATACACACGCACAAACACACACGCACATATATACGCATACGCACACACACACACACACACACACACACACACACACACACACACAATATATATAGGTCCCGCCTTGGAACGGTCATCAGAAACAAATAATGGAGGCTTAAACTAGTTCGAGCGAAAGCTCACCAAATTCTGTTACATCTCAAAATTACAAGTATGTATTCAGTCCGCATTGGCGGTCTATCTCGTCAATGTAAAATGACAATAAAACATGAATAATTACAAAACTGCAATGCAATAAAGTGGTGTAACTTCGTTCATATTTTCAAAGTAAATAAGTGAACTAAGGTACTTATACAATCAGATCTAGTTCTCAACATTAAAAGGAAAGGCAGGCAAATACAACTAAACAGACACAAAAAGAACAGATGGCAAGCAGAGTTGGCAGCCCTTTCCCCAAAAGGTGGCAACTCTGTTACGCAAACTTAACTGCATATATCTTTAACTAACATAATTGTTAAAAGGGGGAAAAAAACTTTTGTAAACGAAACACTATAGAAAAAGTACAACACTGAAAGAACCGCCCTGGAACGGTCATTAATGAATTACTGGGGTCTTAAGCTAGCTTTACGGAATCCAAACCCTCGCCGCCCTCAGCTTACATTGTAATAAAAAGATATGTTTGTTCAGTCCGCGTGGAGATCATCTAACGCATCCATGAATCATTACCGGCAACAAATAAAATCACAGATAAAGCATGAAATGAAGCAAGGGTGATGACTCAACACAAAACACGTGTTGAGACTTCGGTCAAGCCTTTAGTACATTAGCAGGCTGTAGATCTGTTTGTGTTGAGGTTTTACGGCCCAGTCAACCCAATGAGGTCATATCGAGCGCGGTCAGTTTCAGTTTATCTAACAACACTTTTACTGGACAGGCAACTCTAAGCGGTTAACCAGTATTGTGCACATTCTTTCGCCAGAAACTGACAACTGCCTTTCTTGAATCAGCGGCTCAACAATTTAGGAGAAAGAGGTAATGCACACTACATAACTGATGAACGCAAAGCCAATCCTTTGAAATATCTACTCGCTTTGGAAAAAAAAACAAAAAAAAAAAAAACAAAAAAAAAAAAAAAAAACGAAATTAGTCCCGGTTTTCGAGACTCTTTATAAGACAGCAATGTAATAACACATATTATTGCATATTAAAAGCCGTGCATTAACCGGCGAAAAGCCGTGTATTAACAAGGCAATTCACGCGCTGTTAATGCACGGCTACGCAACTTTAAATATGCTGGTACCGGGGCCACTGAATTGATGCCGTCACGAGATGTGTACTACCATGCCCTCGAACGAGCATAGTCCGTGGAAATAGCGTTCTCGCGACATCGGTGAAAAGGCGAAACAAAATAGTGCAAGAAATAACGCAAAATGGAGCAAATGTTTTTCAGTTTTTATGCAATAATAGCGATCGAACATGTTTTTTCAATGCATTAACATTCGCCAGGTCCCTTGAGAGGTGTTGAAAACCGCGGCCTTCGGCCTCGGTTTTCAACACCTCCCTCGGGACCTAGCGAATGTTAATGCATGAAAAACTATGTTTGATCCCTATAATAGAAGGAGAATCGGAGTCGCAGCTTTAATGAGACTCTTAATATTACAGCAGTGCAAATTGCAAACCTCACCAGTGAAGTTCGATACAGAATGCTAAAATGGCTAAAGACGTCATGTAGGTTAACCGCCGACTCAGATGCTTTAGAACTTCATATTCAAAGGACACATTGCCTGTATTCTGTTTTGGATACAATTGCTTCATATTCTCTATTTCCTTGCCAACCAGAGATAACAAGATGGGACGCTTAGTGCAGTACATATGTACCTAGACCGAGCATCGCTAATATACCTGTCATTTGTGCTTGTAAAACCAGCCAAGCAAGTGAAACTGCCACTCCGGCAGGAAGAAAAAGCTACTCTGTGCCGGTACATGAAAATGTCCACAAAAGGAAAACTGTCAACATCATCAATAACCACAGTGTGTTGAAATATAAACCTGGGCACAGCATTTCTTACAAGACTGCATGTGCACGCAGTCAGATCAGAGTCCCTGTGTAGGTAGACAAGGATCCAAAGAGTTTTCAGGCAGACAGCGAAGACTGATCAGCCGGCACAGATGCGCAGGCTGATCTAAGTCTTCGCTGGGCACACATTAAATATTGTAGGAAATGCAGCATCCCGGCCCATTTGTAGTCACTGATGTGCGGCTCGTATTTTATTGTTTTATTTTTCCAATATTCTAAGCCATTTAATCATTAAGTAACTTTGAAAGTAAAGTTACACTTAGGACGGCACTAGAAGGCGAGATCAGCGCTGCATGCTTCTTCAGTACTACTGATGAACAGACCCAATAAATAGATTCTGAAAGGAATGGCCCTTGAGAGCAATAAACATACACACTTGAAAATGAAAATAACTGAAACGTCGAAGTTTTCTGGGCCAGGCTAGCTAGTTTCAGCGAATTAAGCCTCTTCAAGGACCCTGTCAGAATACCGGAATGGGCTCAATGATCACAAAGGACCAGAAAATATATACTACATTATAGTGAAATACGGGGAGGCGTTTTACGGCCGCCACAAAGCACGAACACTAGCTGTATTAGAGAGATTCTAAAAGGAATGACCCTAGCGATTAATAAACGCACATCTCAAAAATGAAAATAACTGGTGTACAATTTTGTGGGTCAGACTAGCTAGATTCGACCAATTGGGTTTCATCAGTGACCTTTATACAATAAAAATATAAAGGTACCTTTGGAAACAAAGAACATACAAAAAAACGAAAATCTGAGACTTGGTTTTAATATGTCTCTTACAAACGTTCAAAATATCGAAATGGCATCAATGATCACAATGGACCAGAAAAATATAAACTGGAGGCAGTCTGTTCCTGTAGTGTATCCCTTGTTTTCGAAGACTCCGTCACTGCAGAATCCATTTTTAGTACGGGTGGTGTTAAGACACAATCCTCATGGTACAACTCATGAGGTATACTGCCGAGTTTTGAGGGTACTAGATATACACTCTGTAGATTTGCCTCCAGTTTTGAGTAGGGAGAATTTTAGTTCCTATTTGCTTTCCAGCACATCAAGTCCCTTCTGCAAAGGAAAAATAATTGCTCCATAGGTGAATCCATTCCACTTCAGACGTTTTGCTTCGGTTTTCGGGCGATACGTGATTCACTTACCAATGCGTCGAACCAAGTTTTCGTCTCGATTGTAATGATATTGTAACACGAACCTTCATGAAACAGCCAATTTTCCGGACAAGGACCTGCACTTTCTAAAACAGAAAGAACAACACATTTCATATGGTGGGTCTAACTGAATAACTTATGCTAGGCGTCATGCCACTGGGACAGTGGCAATCTAAAAACGAATGTAATGTTGCTATTGGTAGTTTCTCTCACACAACAAAAGGCTAAAGTTTGATCTTTTTTTTGCACCATTGACCAACTCTTCACATTCACTTAGGACTACTACTACAGCCATTCCATCCATATTAACTAACTGACTGAAGTAACCTTCGTCCTACTGAATCCGGATATGTCCTGCTTTGCAAACAGTGTAGATCCAGACCAGTTGGCTTATATAAAAGCCAACTGATCTGGATCTGCGCTGTTTGCCATTAAGTATGTGAATTTATATCAACAACTTGGAATAAGTAGTCGGATTGGCTGAAAAATAGAAGTAGCCGTGGCATTTTCATTATTCAGCATGGAAAGGATTGTTCAAATGATATTGAAAGAAATTACAAGATCTGGTTTTACTAACTATGTTAATTTCAACTTAGCCACAATTCAGAAAACGTACATTCGGACATGTGCGACCAGAAAAGATTAAGATCAGCCTGCGCATTCACACAGTCTGAACAGAATCTTCATTGCCTGCAATTTGGATAGCTCAGGATGCAACGTTTCTTCATGCGGACAACGAATGCTTTGATAAGACTGCGCGGATGCGCAGGCTGATAGAAACCTTCGTTGGTCGCGTATGTACGTTTTCTCACGTTAAGGTTCATTCATACAATACCAAAAACATCAATGACATTACTTTCCTTTCGACATCACTCAGAAATACTATTTTGCTTGGCATTTTATCGTGCATGAAAATATTGTGTTCTGAGTGAACATATCAGTAACTATTTGATGCGAAACGCATGAAAAGGGCTTTCGTGCAATTTGCGGACAACGTAGGTCCAGATCAGCGTGCGCATCTGTGCAGTCTAATCTGGGCATTTTCTGTTCCTCGACATAGTCTACAGTACCCACTGATTCTGTAAGCGGCCAACAAAGGCCCAGAGCAGCCTGCACTTATGCTCAGGTTGATCAGGGCCTGCGTTATCCGCAAATTACACAGGGGCCCTTTTCGTTTCCGTTTTCATTTGTCTATTCTGTTTCAGCTTTTTTCTTCTCAAATATTTACCTAAAATTAAATTTACAGTCAAAAATTGGTGTGACCTATGCATTTCTATAGTAATGTGATTTTTTGGAAGTTTTACCCGAGAAAATATTTTTGATTTGGTTTTGATGGCCACACTTAATCTGGCTTATGAATAGGTATAGTCAGTTTTCTCGAGTTCAGCTGGCCTTTGATATTGTTATAAAGCTCTGTTCCACACTTGTTACAAGGTATGACTTTGTTCTGCTGTCAAAATAGGAAATGAGCCGGGGTACAGCATTTCCTACAAGATTGCATGTGCGCCCAATGAAGACACAGACCATCCTGTAGATTTCGCTATCTGCCTGAAGTCACTTTGGATCCTGGGTTATTCACAAAGCGACTGTGAAGACTGGGCGTACATGGAATCTTGTAGTAACTGCTGTGCCCCGGCTCATGTCTTCTTCAGAAATAGCTGAAAGGTGACATATTAAAATAAAAAGCGATACACGTTAACCTAGTTTATGCCAAGTGGATTCCTCTACCTTAACTCTGGACCGATCCATTTCCAATATAAGGGATGTCTGTTTAGTTTATATTACCATAATTTGTAGAATTTCTTTTTAATTTATTTAATGCAAACAGTGTAGACCCTGATCAGACGCCGCGTTCTGCAGGCGTGGCGTCTGATCTGGATCTACACAGTTTGCCAATGTCCCTTTATGGGCATGAATGGGTTAATCTTATTCCTTGAGACATGCTAGATATAAGACAAAATCGAAAAAATATAAATAGACAAGAACCTCTTTGAAGAGGACCCATTCTTAAGTCATTTCGGCTGCAATATTTACGATGTTTTAGACCCACCAGAGTTATTTTGGATCCATCGTTTCTGTTCAAGTTCTGTTTTCGAATTTCTGCCTGTTTTCACCCTTTTTAAATATGTGAAACTGAAATAGCAATGCCCTGCAGTCAATGTGCCGATTCCGGCTCACTAATAAAATCTTCTGCGCATGCCGGTTAATAAGGCGAATTAAACAGTACCTTTTCTGTTAATTGATAAACAATTTATGTTTCTTTTACATAAATACAAACAAAAATCATATAGCACTACCTATTGTTTTAAGAAATCGTCAGTATTGAGGTACTTACCGTAGCCTATTTCAGATAAAAGGTGCCGATTTCAGACCACGCACTATAAGTCAAGTTAGCATTTACTATCGGAAAAAAATGCGACGTACTTCTTTTCTCTTGTACATTGCAACCCTGGATAATAACTGATCATATTGTGTACCATTTGAAAGGAAATTAATTTGAAAAGAATTCTGCAAAAACATTTTACTGCTTAGTACTAGTGGAAGAACACGCGACGTCCTGAAATGGTGGTACTATTATGCCGTAGGTTTATGACAGAAATAAAGTTCGAATTTTTACTAAGAAAAAAGTACAGTACAAGTTTCTATTTCAATTCCTTTATGGAAATCCACAAATTATATATTCAAATAACAAAACAACAATGTTCACGCCAAAACAACAATTACAACACAGTGTTCAAGTTTCAATAACAAATAATAATTCTGATTGTTCAACTGGCCTTCCAGATTTAATTATTCGCGCAATTATTTTTCATTTGGAAATCCAAATTATTTCTCACGATGGTGTACCACTCGTATCTCAAACTTAACTAACTCTTTTTGTTTTTCGCCCACTTGCTCTCTCTTTCGTAAGTGACCAATCAAACACTCCATAGCACACCATTATTACAATCAGCCAACGAAAATACCCGTGACAACGTGTTAAGAGCTTGCATTTCCCGCCTAATATTTTAACACGTGGGGAGGGTAAATTTCAAAGTCGGGAAAACTGTTTTTACTTTCATAAAACGCTACATGCATATTTGATATCTAAATAATGCTTATGATTCACAGCATATCAAAATCAAATTTATATTTTAATATTTTAACTTTTGTCTCAATAGTTCGAAAATTCATAAAATTTTAGTTTGCATTTCAATTACCTTAAGTGTTAATTCCCAAGGCTACTTATCAAAATCACATAAGGGATTTATTTGTGTTAACAAAGGCTCAACTTATGATAGGCAAGCCGTCCAAAGTACCCCCGCAGACATATCAATTGCACAAGTATGCACCTGACGGCGGATGAAGCCATAAGTGTGAAATTTTAGCCTTCTAGCGAAAAACTCTGCATAATATCTTTTATGTGATAACAAACTTTTTTATGAAATTATTCTTTCTATTATTCAATATGTCAGCAAACCCACAAAAATACAACCATACAAAAGAAATCCAAAGATGTACCAAAAATGATAAACAACTTATAAACATGGCTATATTATTTTTATTATTTTATTTTTATTATTTTTTTTTTGTTTGAAATTTTGCTGCATAACATTATCCCCTCCCCCAATTTATTTCACTCCTGTGAAATGCTAAATTTTTGTATACCAGTAATAACTCGAGTCGTCCGCGCAGACTCAAAATATTATTGGTGAAAAGTATCGTTTTTCTAAACCAATTTCAATTTTATAGACAATTTTCAATTTTATAGAAAATAATAACAATAAAAATAAATGATATGCGATGTTATTTTGTTTGGTAAGAAACAAATAATTAACTTCTACATGTAATTGCACTATTTAAAAGATTGTAAAAAAGACGTCACGCCATTAGAGTAAATCTAATCAACTTTTACGGCTAGTTGATCTTCAAGCCTTCCCAACAATGCTAAAGTTGAAGAATCAACTTCTATTGGCATGACCTCATTCTTACAGACTGCGGCAAGGTGGTTTGGCCTTCCGCAAATGCCACAGATTTTCCCGCGAGCTATACAATTCGCATGATTATGGTAAGTTACACTCCCACATCTCCCACACTCAAAGTTTCTATGTGGTCGATACGACCTGTCTCTGGAATATAAGTTTCCTAACACAGTCAAAAGTTCCTGTTTCACCATTTCGTTCTGTTTCTTAAGTTCCATGGCATAGTTTGTAAATTTGTAGTTAAATAAATATACGTCATTTCTTTGACGAGTTAATTCCTGCACGTTTGAATTTTGATTTAGTAGTTGTCGGTTAGAATTTTGCAGTTCCATTTGAATAGTTTCAGTGTTAGATTTTAAATCCAAAATTTGTCCCTGAAGTTTTGAATTTTCACTCTCCAACTTAGAATTCCTTTTTCTGCATGAGTCAAAATTTTCTTCCATTTGTTCTAACTTACGCTCAAGCACATTTCTGTCATTTTCTGCTCTTTGGCGCCGTCCCTGTTCCTTAGTTAACTGGTTCCCTGCGTCCATAAGTTTGGTCTGCAGCTTCATCTGAGTCGATAGAAAGTCGGCTCTTTCCCGAGAAGTCGATCTTCGCAGTTCTTGAAGTTCCCTTTGGTGGTTCTCTTTCATACAGGCGTTCTTTGGAAAGAAGGCGATCAGTTCATCGGTACTGACCCCGAAGAATGGCAGCATCTCTGCAGTTTTCTTGTTGATAAATGTCGTCATGCGCTCCGTATCGCGCTGTTTAGACTTAACTGTTTTGCGTTTGTCGTCTTTAAACCAACATACTACAGCGAAATGTCCCAATTTTGTGCATATGTTACACTGCGCATAACGTGCGCGACATTGTCCTGCGAGATGGTACTGTCCACATCTGTAACATGGGGAATTAGTCCGTAGAGGCACAAATCTATTGAAATTCCGGATATGGTATTCCATATTAACAGTTCCTTTTATGTTTGTTGATGGGAATTAGCTTTTTTGTAGCACTTGCTTGGCTAGCGAGAGACCATATGATCTTCTGCCCGGATTCTCCACCACATATTATGCCGTAGGTTTATGACAGAAATAAAGTTCGAATTTTTACTAAGAAAAAAGTACAGTACAAGTTTCTATTTCAATTCCTTTATGGAAATCCACAAATTATATATTCAAATAACAAAACAACAATGTTCACGCCAAAACAACAATTACAACACAGTGTTCAAGTTTCAATAACAAATAATAATTCTGATTGTTCAACTGGCCTTCCAGATTTAATTATTCGCGCAATTATTTTTCATTTGGAAATCCAAATTATTTCTCACGATGGTGTACCACTCGTATCTCAAACTTAACTAACTCTTTTTGTTTTTCGCCCACTTGCTCTCTCTTTCGTAAGTGACCAATCAAACACTCCATAGCACACCATTATTACAATCAGCCAATGAAAATACCCGTGACAACGTGTTAAGAGCTTGCATTTCCCGCCTAATATTTTAACACGTGGGGAGGGTAAATTTCAAAGTCGGGAAAACTGTTTTTACTTTCATAAAACGCTACATGCATATTTGATATCTAAATAATGCTTATGATTCACAGCATATCAAAATCAAATTTATATTTTAATATTTTAACTTTTGTCTCAATAGTTCGAAAATTCATAAAATTTTAGTTTGCATTTCAATTACCTTAAGTGTTAATTCCCAAGGCTACTTATCAAAATCACATAAGGGATTTATTTGTGTTAACAAAGGCTCAACTTATGATAGGCAAGCCGTCCAAAGTACCCCCGCAGACATATCAATTGCACAAGTATGCACCTGACGGCGGATGAAGCCATAAGTGTGAAATTTTAGCCTTCTAGCGAAAAACTCTGCATAATATCTTTTTATGTGATAACGAACTTTTTTTATGAAATTATTCTTTCTATTATTCAATATGTCAGCAAACCCACAAAAATACAACCATACAAAAGAAATCCAAAGATGTACCAAAAATGATAAACAACTTATAAACATGACTATATTATTTTTATCATTTTATTTTTATTATTTTTTTTTTTTGTTGGAAATTTTGCTGCATAACAGTACCTTGAAAAAATGGACTTTTTTTGCCTCGATAACAAATGAGAGCATTATTTTCGTAAATGCTCGAAAATGCTAGAGAGCAGTTGTAGACCGATATTTGATGCCCCTGCCCATTATACAAGACGTGTTCAACGAAAACGTATCCATCGATAACATGGGAACTGATGGCTGTACCAGAAAGATGCTGAGCGCACATGTTCTTAGAGGCAGTTGATCTGAAACAGAACACACCAAAATCCAACTGGCAAGGTAAGTCAACCAAGTTTGGCAGGTTATTTTAATATACGCCCAGATAACATAATAACTTTCATGTTGTTACAAGTCAGGGTCCAGTTGTTCAAAGCATCGTTAGCATAACGAGCTCGTTAGTGGTCAAAATATTAACTGTTCTAGTAAGTACAATATCTAATTCACAAATATTTTCGCTGAAAAAAAAATGTGAGTAGCTGTTGCAAATGCAAACGCTTCTCACATTTGTTTCAGCAAAAATAATAGCGTATATGCCGTATTTAATTATCAAAGCTTTAACAATACGTTAACTAAAGACATCGTTAGTTTTGAACAACTAGGCCCAGGTTGCTGGCTTGGGCATTTTAGTATAACAAAACCATGTCATCATAATATCTCAAACATAGTTTAAAACAAGGCTCATGGTTTCCAACATTTTTGGAACAATAGGTGCATGACAGTGCATCACTCAAGGGTGCTTGAATATTTTCTTACAGAAAAAAAAAATTATCGTCCTTTGGTACACTTATTTAATACTACTTATATTATTCCTGTACAGATTGTTATTGACTATTTACGTACGTGTACATGACGGCATCGTAGTTGTAGTTGTTGGTACCGCTGTTGTCGTTGCCAAGGCCCAGCTGTCCTGAAAGTATTTAAGAAACAGTTCAAGTGGGCTGTCATGATATTTCAGGCAGATACAGCCTAATTTTGGGTTGCTCCTCATAACATTTCATGGAAACAGATACACTTTCACCTCCCTTCTGAAAAAGGTAAGTACTCTAAAAGGAAAGAACTTGCTCCCGAAGATCGAAACTAAAAGGAAAGAATTTGCTCCTAAAATTGGACAAAACCTAAGGTAATTCAAGACTTTTGAAAGATTTCGAAACGATTTTCAAGGCCCCTCCATTCTGAATATTTAATGAAATACTAACATTTCAAAAATTATTCTCTTCTCTCTGAAGAAAGAGCGAAATCAATAACTGTGCTGCGAAGAAGCTATATGCAGAAACATAAAGTTTGAATAATGTTGCAAATATTATTTGTTTAGTGTATTTTTCATATTTAATTAAAGCTTCATGAAGTCTTATGAAATATTCAGAATGGCGGCGCCCATAATACTTGTATTAAAATGCTTGTTTTGTCGAATACATTCGTACCAACTTATTTTTCCCATTAACCTTCTATAGGCAAAATCAACAACACAAAATTAATGATATTCTTTATTATTTTTCACACAAAAATAGGGCTTAACGTATCATTCAAGCAGTCCTCCTTATCCACTTGCACAGCATCAGGATAAAACTAAACGTAGGACAAAACAAAAAAAAAAAAAAAAAAAAAAAAAAAAAAAAAAAAAAAAAAAATTAATGAACAGCAAATATGAGATTGTACTAATACGCCGTTGGACTGCACAACGAAGACGTGTGTGAAGAGACTAAGTTGGAAATACGCTTAAGTGGGAAAAAATTACGACTATCTTGGAAAACGTATATCAAGCGCTAAGTTGGAAAAACGACTAAATGAGAAAAACGACTAAGTTGGAAAAATTAATATCTGCAGTGGGCATCATTGTTTTATATACAAATCATCCTGATAAGTATGTGTGGTCGTTGATTTTAACACATAATGCAACGGCGTCTTCCGCCCGGTAGAGTTTTATAATTCCCAATGTATGTCTAGCTTCCACTTAGTAAATGAGGTCTTGAAATTGATGTAACTGTAAATCAGTATTTACATGCCATCTGCTTATAATTATAATGTACTGTGTGTGTGTGTGTGCGCGCGTGTGTGTGTGTGAATTTCATGTTGCATATTTGATATGAATTTTAGGTTAACGGTCGCAACAACTCCATGCTTCTTCAATTACATAATAGTTACATGCATCAGGACTATGAAGGTTAAGAAAAGTGAACAACTGTTTATGTAGCGATACTTATCCGTCCACATACATCACCTTTTTAACGAGACACAGACTATGGAACGCCATGACTGTCTTATATGGGCAAACAGTTTACTTTGTTGTACAGAATATAGTTTTATAGCCTCCGCTAAACTGCTTAGCATTGTATCCCGGTTTCTGTAAAACATTATATTTGATCAGCTTCGCAAACTTGTCTGGTTTCTCAAGTCTCACTGTTTATGAGCTCCTTACCTTCAAGAAGAAATGTTCTTTAAGAGGTACAAAACACTGCTTTTGAAAGGGAATATGCTTGCATGCCTAATTGGATAGCTTCAGCTACTTCTTTGATCAATATGCATTTACTACTTCACTTCGAAACGGAAACTACTGGATACATAGAAATGCATCCATGCACTTATACATAAACGCAAATCTTAGGCGTAAAAAACAGCTACAGCTGTGTTTCCGCTAACATGCTAAAAAAAAAGGTCGATAGGTAGGAGAAACTTTTTTTTATTATTCTATTTTTTCTCCAGAAAAGAACAGCGTCGGGCCTGTAATTTTATGAAAATACAGGTATTTTGTTGAGGGTCGGTGCTTTACTTTTTTATTTTGCATTTTTACTGATAAAAAAATAGCAGAGTCAGTTGTTTGAAACAGGGTCGGTCGGTTTAGCGGAAACACATTAATTTTCTTTTTACGCCTTATTTACTGCTCTTTTTGAGGCGATTTCTATCTTTATCTTGGCGCAAGATACTCTGTTCAGCTATCTTTGCAGATGTAAAACATATAGATGAAACTGCTATGGGTTAAAACTATTAATTGTAAATAGAAAAGCGAAAAGAAGCGAATAAAATTATATCTGTCTGTCTGTCTGTCTATCTATCTATCTCTCTCTGTCTGACTGTCTGTCTGTCTGTCTCTCTCGAATCATCTGCCTACACAAGGCATGTGCGGCAAACATCGGGTTGGACTTGGGACAAAAACTATAAATATAGGTAAGGTATTTGAGAAGTATGGGTCTAAAATGTAACAAAAAAATATTCAGGAGTATGAAAATGGGTCATGTTTTTGAGACCTAGGTCGCACACCTCTTCCAAAAATCCAGGCAGTTACTACCAATATTACCCCTCTCTCTCTCTCTCTCTCTCTCTCTCTCTCTCTCTCTCTCTCTCTCTCTCTCTCTCTCTCTCTCATAGTGTTATCATACTAAATTTGTAATCTTTTCTATAACAGTCTGAGCATGATTTGTTTGCAGAAAATTTGTACTTGTAGGAAATATTATTATTACAAAAGCAAATCAAGTCCAATCAAATCATTTTTATTGGCCAAATCCGTAAACAATGGACTGTAAAGACTCCGGGGATTAAAAATAATAAAGAACAACAAATGAACCGTGTCATTTGGATAAACTTTTTAACCTGTCCCTTGAGAGGTCTATAGTCCATTACAGACCTAAGGGGAATATAGGGGTCCAGATTTCATAGACGTGCTGAATATCAGCTGTTACGTAGAATGCACTCGGTCCTGATAGCATGGTTTTATTCGCGCGTGAACACGGTCTCTAGCTGTTTTGTTTCACATATTTGCCTTATCCTTAGTGCTAGTTTTCGATATTTTCATTTCCTTAAAGTTGACGTATGCATACACTTGCAAGGAAAACAAGTTTGTCAAATTGATTTTGCTCCCTTCGGTAAAGGGCTCTACACTAAAGGGGAAGACTTTGCTTCTCTCGGCACTGGGAGCAAACTATTTCCTTTTATAGTAGGGCCACATACTCTTCATTCCACTACCAGTCCCCAGTATGCACTACAGTTTTCTAAATACCCAGCACCAGACCTACGTATGCTCTACAATCTAGGACAAACCAAGTACCAGTCCTACGTATACTGTGCAGTCCACTACAGACGCAGTATCAGTCCTCCCTTTACTCTACAGTCCAATACAGATTAAGTTCCAGTCCTCCGTATACACTACAGCCTACTACAGACCAAGTACCAGTCCTCCGTATTATGTACAGTCCACTATAGACCCAGTACCGATCCTCCGTATACTCTACAGTCCACTACAGACCAAGTTTCAATCCTCCGTATACTCTACAATCCACTAGAGACATAGTACTAGCCCTCCGTATACTGCACAATCCACTATAGAATACGTTCCAGTCCACAGTGTACTATACAGTCCACTACAGACCCAGTATCAGTCACCGTATTCTGCACAGTCCACTACAGACCCAGTACTAGTCCTCCGTGTAATGTACAATCCACTTCAGACCAAGTACACGTCCTCCCTTGACTCTACAGTCCAGCAGAGATCCAGTACATGTCCTTGTTATTCTCAACTGTCCAATGTAGACCCAGTACCAGCCCTCCATATACTCTACAGCTCACAATAGATCCAGTAATAGTCATCCATATACTGTCCACTACAGATCCAGTACCAGTCCGCCATAAATCAACAGTCCAAGATAGGCACAGTACCAGTCTTCCGTATATTCCACAACCCATTCCAAACCAAGTACCTGTCCTCCGTATTCTCTACAGTGCATAACAGACGATGTTCTAGTTCTTCGTATACCCTACAGCTCACTACAGAAACAGTTCCAGTCCTCCGTATACTCTACAGTCCATCACAGATCAAGTTACAGTCCCCCCACACCCTCCCCTATAATTTACAGTCCACAACAGACCCAGATTTAGTCCTCCGTATACTCTGCCGTCCACCACAAATATAATACCACTCCTCTGTGTCCTCTACAGTCGCCCACAGACACAGACACAGTACTTCCTAAGTAGTATAGGGTGCCACCCTATACTACTTTCCTACAATCTACAGTCCACTACAGGTCCAGCACCAGTCCTCCGTATATCCTGCAGTCCATCGCAGACACAGTACCAGCCCTCTATATACTCGACAGTCCCCTACATATCCAGATATAGTCCTTATAATAATCTACATTCCACTACAGACCCAGTACCAGCCCTCTATATACTCGACAGTCCCCTACATACCCAGATATAGTCCTTTCTATAATCTACATTCCACTACAGACCCAGTACCAGTCCTCTGTATACTCCGCAGTCCACTACAGGCTCAGTACCATACCTACGTACATTCTACAGTCAACTACAGACACAATAACAGTCCTTCTTACACTCAATCAGTAGGTCTGGTATAATGGCAGTAGTGGACTGTATCTGATCAGTAGCACTGGTACAAGGGAAGTAGATGACTGTATCAATATAACCAATACTAGGACAGTACAGGACCGTAGCGTATCAACAGAGTTGTTACTGGGACTCTATCGTATCAGTAGGACTGGTACTGGGCAGTGATGGACAGTGTCCTATCAGTAAGGTTGGTAATAGGACAGAAGTGTGCTGTAGGGTATCAGTAGGACTGGTACTGGGACAGTATATGACTGTAGGGTGTCATTAGGACTGGCCATGGGGCAGAAGTGTACATACTGTATCAGTAGGATTGGTACTGGCGTATTGGTCGACTGTATCATATCCGCAGGGTTGTTAGTGGGGCAAAAGTGGAGTGTGTCGTGTCAGTAGGACTGGCACTGGGGCAGTAGTGTACTGTAGTGTATCAGTAGGACTAGTAGGGGAGAGGCGGTTGTGTTCTGCAGCATATAACTAGTATGTATACTGATACTGGGCAGTAGTTGACTGTCGTATCGACAGATCTGGTACTGAGACAGTGATGCTGTAGGGTATCAGTAGGACAGGTACTGGGGCTCTAGTGGACTGTCGTGTCAATAGGTCTGACACTGAAATAGTGGTGGACTGATACTTGGGCAGTTTTAGACGTTTCGATAGGTCTGGTACTGAGACAAGGTATCAGTAATACCGGTATTAGGACACTAATGGACTGTGAGGTATCAGTAAGACTAGTACCCAGGCAGAAGTAGACTATAGAGTATCAGTAGGACTGGTACTGGGGCAGTAATGGATTTAGCATATCAGTAGGATGGGTACTGGGACAGTAGTCGACTGTGTCATATCAGTAGGTTTGGTAACTGAACGGTAGTGGACTGTAGGGTATCCGTAGAACTCGTACTGCGACAGTAGTGGAATGTGATGTCTCAATAGGACTGGTACTGGGACAGTAGTGGACTGTAGGGTATCAGTAGGACTGGTCGCTGGGGTATTTGTGGACTGCGACGTATCAACAGGACTGGTACTGGGCCAGTAGTTTTCTTAAGTGTATAAGTAATACTAGTACTGAGGCAGTATTGTACTGTATCGTATCAATAAGACTGGTACTTTGGTAGTAGCGGACAACTCAATACCACTAGGACTGCTACGCGGCCAGCAGTGGACTGTGACGTATCAACAGAGCTGACACTGGGGCAGTAGGACTGGTACTAGGGCAGTAGTGGACTGTGTCATATGAATAGTACTGGGACAGTAGTGGACTGTAGGGTATCAGTAGGACTGGTCGCTGGGGTATTTGTGGACTGCGACGTATCAACAGGACTGGTACTGGGCCAGTAGTTTTCTTAAGTGTATAAGTAATACTAGTACTGAGGCAGTATTGTACTGTATCGTATCAATAAGACTGGTACTTTGGTAGTAGCGGACAACTCAATATCACTAGGACTGCTACGCGGCCAGCAGTGGACTGTGACGTATCAACAGAGCTGACACTGGGGCAGTAGGACTGGTACTAGGGCAGTAGTGGACTGTGTCATATGAATAGTACTGGAACAGTAATGGACTGTAGGGTATCAGAAGAACTGGTGCTGGGGCAGTTGTGGTCTGTGACGTATTAATATGATTGGTACTGGGGCAATAGTGTACTGTAGCGTAAAGGCGGGTTAGTACTGGGGAAGTAGTGTACACTATCGTATCAGTAGGAATGGTCTTGCGGTAGTAGTGGATTGTAGGGCGTCAATAGGACTGGAACTCGGGCAGTAGTAGACTGAAGGGTATCAGTAGGACTGGTAATAGAGTAATAGTGGGCTATCGTATCAATTGGTCTGGGGCTGGGGCAGTAAAGGACTGTATCATATCAGCAGGACTGGTACTGGGACAGAAGTGTGCTGCATATCATATCAGCAGTACTCGGACAAAGGTAGGACTGGTCCTGAGCAGTAGCGCATTGTAGGGTATCCGTAGGACTGGTGTTGGGCAGTAGTGAACTATCGTATCCAATAGGTCTGGTACTGGAGCAGTAGTGGACTGTATCATATCATCATTCTGGGACAGGCGTGGGCTGTCGTATCAGTCGCCGACAGTGGGCAATAGTAGGCTGTATCGTATCAGTAGGAGTAGAAATGGGACAAAAGTGGACTGTGTCGTATCAGTAAGACTGGAACTGGAGCAATGGTGGATAGTGTCATATAAGTAAGACTGGTACTGGGATAATAGTACTCTTGCACAGAGATTTGCTAACTCAGTTTTTTTGTAGACAAACCTCAGTTTTATCTCCCACCATTTCATTGATAATTGCTTACACCGCAGCTATTTATAATCAGAGGAGTCCCCTTCAGCTGAAGAGCCAGCCAGAGCACCTGTTACAACCAAACCACTTAGCTACCATGTGATACAAACGAAGATACAAACACACATCAACTGCTATCAGTTTTTTTATGTTACGTAGACCAACAAATCACGTTTGTATTTCGTGATAATTTATAGAAAAACATATGTTTTAGGTATTCATTAGAATGATACAATACTACTGAATGGCAAAATAGATAGTCTTATGGCGAAACAGATACAATTATCCCTAAATTATCAAAAAAAAAAAAAAAAAAAAAAAAAAAAAAACTCGCTTTATCTGTTTCTCTGATACCGTGTTGATATAATGTTCTTACATTAACCCTGGTCTTGCTGAACCCAGATATGCCCTGACTTTGCAAACAGTGCCGATTCAGATCAGATGGCTTCTTCAGAATCTGGATAGGCTAGTTATTGTTTTATTTCGCAGAACAAACTGCAGACAGATTGTAAATATCAGATTTCAAAACACACACAAAACAAGCCCCCGGTTAAAATTAAAACAGCGTTTGTTCGGGAGAAAATCAACCAATACCTAGTTCGGCTGAGAGCGATACAAAGCGACTATTCGTGAAATACTGAAATATAAAGGTCATTTACAGAATTCAAATATCGTAATGAATGGGATGAAAATTCAGCGCATAATTGAAACAGAGTGGAAATTGTAAGCGCTGATAGTTGAGCATAGGATAATAGTGGAATGTGTAGTATCAGTAGTTCTGGTTATGGGACAGTAGTGTACTGTGTCGTGTCAGTAGAACTGGCACTGGGGCAGTAGTTGAATGCATCATATCAGTAGGACTTGTACTGGGGCAGTAGTAGACTGTATCGTATTAGTAGGACTGGTACTGATACAGTAGTGGACTGTGCAAATCAGCAGGACTGATACTTGGACAGAAGTGGAGTGCATCGTATCGATAGGACTAGTACTGGGTCATTGTGGACTGTATTATATCAGTAGGACTGATTGTGTCCTATCAGTAGGACTGGTACTGGGACAGTAGTGGACTGTGTTGTTTGAGTAGGACTAGGTCAATAGTGGACTGTATCATATCAGTAGATCTGGTACCGGGACAGTAGTGGACTTTAGAGTATCTGTAGTACTGCTGCTGGGGCACTAGTGGACTGTGTCACTTCAGTAGATCTGGTACTGGGACAAAAGGGGAATGTGTTATATCAGTGGAACTGGTACTAGGACAGTAGTTGACTGTATAATAACAGTAGGACTACTATTATGTCAGTAGTGGACTGTGTCGTATCAGCAGGAAAGGTACATGGACAGTAGTGGACTGTGTCGTACCAGTAAGACTGGTACTGGGACAGTAGAGGACCATGCAATTTCAGTAGGACTGGTAGTGGGACATAAATGAGAGTATGCAGTACAGATAAGTACACACAAGCAAACTTATATATATAGTCGCACAGATCGTACAGCTTTCAAAAGAAAACAGAAATTTTTCGGGTTAACTGCAACAGCTGTATTTGTTCTCAGTTAATCGTTGCTTTTGCTTGGATAAGCGTTGTATCGGGATAATTGTACTTCATACGTTATTTGACCATTTGTTTTTTCATATGACTTCTCTGTTTGGCTGAAAGTGTCTGTAACAGGTTTTTATAAATCCTGATGTTTGCTAATAGTAGCTGGTACTTGTTGAAAATAGCCTGGCTAAGGTCAATGACCTGTCTACATCACTTTTGTTGCTAAAATAGTCCTGTAACAAACAGCCTGGGTGTGGTCAAGGACCGATCAACATCACTTGTTACTGTAGCCAGACAGCTAAAATAATTGATGCATTTTGTTGAGGTAAACATTATATAATTATTGACTATTGTGTCGTTGGATTTGATGTGATGTCGACCAGAGTATATCAATATTGGCCGAGGTAGTGCTTGTTCGTCTGTCATTACTGACAATGACCAATCCTAATCGACTGTGTGATGTGTTATTATTTGTGTGTTCTAAGATGGCTGATGAGACCAATCTTAGCTCTGAACTGCCTGTTTCAGATAGAACAAGAGAGGTCTGAGGAAGAAAGCTCTATTGGTGATGCCTTAGCTCTGGCTTTCCGCTGTGCACGTTTCTGCTCGGCTTCGCTGATTCTTTTTGCTTCGTATTCACCAGCTCCCCTATTTTTATGGGGCCTCGCCACTTAGTACGATCTTGTGCAACTTGTTCCCATGTCTTTGTTGGTATGTTGAAGTCTTTAAGGGAGGCTTTGAGGGTGTCCTTGTATCGCTTCTTCTGACCACCATGGGAGCGTTTACCTACTTGAAGTTCTCCATAGAGGATTTTCTTTGGCAAACGTTCATCAGGTAACATGGCCTGTCCATCTTAACTGTGCCACTTTCAGAAGAGTATGTATACTCTGCATCCCTGCCCTTTTCAGGACTTCTGTGTCTGGAATCCTGTCTTGCCACTTGATCTTTAAAAGTCTTCTAAGACAGCTTGTATGGAAGTGGTGCAGTCTTTTGGCATGCCATCGGTAAACTGTCCAAGTTTCGCATGCGTATAATAGTGTTGGCAGCACTGCCGATCTATATACTTTCAGCTTTGTGCCAAGTCTGATTCCACTTCGGTCCCAAATACTTCCACGTAGCCGGCCAAAAGCTTTGGCAATTCTAGCGTTGACTTCATCATCAATGTGCACAACTCTAGACAATGTGCTTCCAAGATAGGTGAACTTGTCTACCACTTGCAGTCGTTGACCTTTCACTGTGATGGTAGGCTCCTTATAAGGCTTTCCAGGTGCTGGCTGATATACTACCTCAGTCTTTTTGATGCTGATTGTAAGATCATAGCTGTCACATGAATCTGATACTTGATCCACACCTTTTTGCATTTTCTCTTCTGTTGGAGCACCCTTTGCCATGTCATCAGCAAAGAGGAACTCGTCTAGCACCTCTGTCTGCACCTTAGATTTAGCTAACTACTGAATGGCGGGCAGACTGACTGACAAACAAGTGCTTGAACACAACACACAAAAGAAAAAAAAAATGATATTTTTTTTTTCTAATTTAATGACAAATTTCGAACTCAAATTTACTTAAAAGTCCGCCCATCTATTCTGATGAGAAGCTTTCAAAATCACTGTTATTTCTTTTGCCTTTAATAATGCTCTATACGCGCGAACCGTAACGTTTGTGGCCCTGGGCGTGTTTGAGGTTTCTCTCTTTTATCACTTTCTATCTCTTTTATTTTTGAAATCTTCGTCCGATAATGAAGCGAAACGTTTACTTTCGAATTTTTCTTCATGACATTTTCCGCAGCATTTCCGCCTGCTGCGGTTTCGCCCGTCATTGACGTTCACAGAAGCATAATGTTATATTTTTCCTTTTCTTGATAACCCTATATGATTTTCAAAGAATTGTTTTGGCATTTGTATGATAAAAATAAATAACTTCAATATCCTGTGTTACTGTTGCTCCAGAATTTGGTCAAATTACAACACTGGTTTCCGTATTTGAATAAAGTTCAAACAACAGAATGAGATACAGCAAGCTAGCTGGTATGTGTGTATAATCCCACTGTCTAATTTAAGAAGGAGATGTCGCATGGAAAATCTTCTTATTATTATTTTTTTTTTAGAAACTAATGTCCACTAGAAAATCTAATAGATGGATGGATGGATGGATGGATGGACGAACGGACGGACAGAAGATAGATAGATAGATAGATAGATAGATAGATAGATAGATAGATAGATAGATAGATAGATAGACGGTAATAATGGGTATTATCAAACACCTTTCTATAAGTCGGAAAATCTCCGCCACTTACAGTTTATGACACAACGAAATGACAATGTCACAGAACATGAATTAATACTATACTCGCACAACGTAATAATAATTTATTGTTTGGCAACAGCACTGTAATTTATGAAAATAACGTAAATATTTTCGAGGCAGTTCATAATTACATTAAAAAAAGTAAACGTTTTTAATCTTACCTTTTCATGGCACAGTTCTCCTCATTGTTGAGTGATGCGAATACAATGTATTATGATACCGGTGAGACAGGCAAGAGGAATTATAAATACATTTAGTATACAGCAGGACAACAGGATTATAACAGGATTATAGTGTATTTGGCCATTTTTTTTTGTTCTCGCGGCGCAGAAGGCGGTCCCTACTCTTCTAACACACTTTGTTTCTCTTCTTTTGTCTTTCTTTCTGCTCTTTCGCTCCTCCACATGCCACTTCTTTCATTTTTTCCTCCTTATCATTGATTAAGTAGACTATTATTTTCTTTTTTGTTAGTGTTTTTTTCTGCTCTTCTTCATGTTTGTTATGTTTGAACATATAAGATTCTACTTTCGATATATAGTAATCAAATGTTATAATTAGTATATATTGGTAGATATGTCACATGAATACGTTAACATATTTACAACCTTGTGCCGTTATCGGATATATTCAATTATATGCATGAGGAGAGGAACTTCATAAGCAATTAGCTTTCGTTCCAATCCTAGTATTTTGTATATTGTTATATTTATTGATGTGCCATTAACTCTGAATAAAATATATTTAAACTAAAACTAACGTAATAATAAACGTGCATAACATGAAGATAAACTCATATAACGTAATGACAAAGTCACATAACGTAATATCAAACTCATATAACGTAATGACAAACTCACTTGCTGTAATGACAAAACTCACATAACGTTAAGAGTTGTCACATGACGTGAACGTGACTTCCCTGCATATATGGCATCAACTATAGTGACTTAACGAAATGAAGTGTCCGTAGAAGGTATGAGAAAATGCACAAAACATGATGAACAAATTAATACCGTATCATTAACCAGCATAAGCAAATAACAAACCCACATAGCGTAATGATAAATGCACAAAATGTAATTGCCAGTTCACAAAGCGTAACACTTAAGTCACATCACGCAATACTAAACCCAAATAAAGTAACATCAAACTCGTATAAAAGAATCGTAACACATTCTCACAAAACGCAAGGTATTTGCGCCGGATAAGACAGCCATGGCGTTCCATAACAACCTACTGGTAGTGACGTATGTAACATTAAACTGATAAGCATTTCTGCTGTTAATTAGTTTTGTACATCATTTTGATTGAGCCAAAGATGATTGTTTATTGCACAGATGAACTAGGTCGGATGTCTTCACCTTATCATGTTCCTTGAAATACTCGTTTGATCGCATACCACCATATTTCGACAATATAGACTGAGCAAACAGTGTAGACCCAGAGTAAAATCCAAACAGTTTGATCAGGGCCTGCACTGGGGTTTTTTAGTCACAATACTAGTTAACTAAATGTGCAAGTTAAAATTTTAGGATAAGTACGCAAAATTGTTAGAGCATCCGAATATTTAGGGTAAATACGTTACACAACAAGTTTACGATATGAATTAAAGGCTTGTTCTTGTGCTTTAGCAAAATAGCCTTTGGAAAAAGTAGCTGTTGTAGGGAGGTGGCTATTGTAGAGAGGTTTAATATATAGAGTATATGTACTTTGGACTATCAGAAAAACGGTTATTTAGGGAGGTGGCTGTTGTTGAGAGGTGACTGTTAGTAGAGGTGCCACTGTATATACTGATAATATTGAACATTATTTGCGTGTCGTATTATTGTTCTAAGATAAGCAATAAATAAATAAATAAATAAATAAATTTTCATGTAATAAGAAGAAATAATAGACCTGAATATGACATGTATGTGCACGCGCAGTTTGAAAAAAAAATGTTTATGTAATGCGAGACTGATCTAGAAAGCTCTTTTCCAATGTAAGCGCAAAAATCAGTTTTCCAAGATAAGCGCTGTTCTGTGTAGCACTTAGTCGCCACATTTTCCTATTTAAGCGTATTTCATAGTTAGTCGCTTGACAGTCGTGCGTTTGCATACCAGGGTTTGCTTACATAGTATGCAGTTACAAGTATTTTCTTGAATCTTATTCTTATTATGTGGGTACTTACACTAACTACTGGGAAACCATAATTCCATACCATAGTTAAACTAAAACTTGAACACGTCCCAGCTCACTACCTGAGAATGTATCTTAACTGTTGCAAGGTTAGTTTCTGGTCTGTTTCATTTTGTATGAATCCCTAGACTAAATACGGTATATGCTCGAAGACACGTTTTCGCATGGCAAGGCCAAAATTTGAGCCGCGCCATATGAAAACACATCTTCGGGCAAATACGGACAAAGAAGGCTCAGGTCAACTTGGGCAGCCGCGTAGTCTGATAAAGGCCTCACTGTCCGCCAACAAAGTTGTTGACTACTACCAAATATATGAATGGAGAGCAAAGGTCCGGATAATACTTTACGCATGCGCAGGATGATCTGAATCTGCGCATATTGCGCATGTTCGAAGGTCCTTTTTCGATGGGCGCGGCCCATTTTATAAATGACCATTCTCTATAGGGAATGCCCAATATCGTACTATATGAGCCATGGCAAAGCATTTCCTACAAGACTGCGTGTGCGTCCAGCGAATACTCCGATCAGCTTGCGCCTCAGCGTCTAAATAAGTGCGTCCAACGGGAACTGCGAAACAGTTCCCTGGTTTGGCGTGCAGACGCACTACTATAGACCACCAACGTGTGTGACCAAAAATGTGATGGTCCAACAAACGCTTGGGTGGTTCGGTGCTTATCCTGAAAAACAATAAGCGTTCCGTGATTTGGCAGAGACTACTGACACGGCGACCGTGCGGATATTAGCAACAAAATAACCAATAACGCCAAGTATTCCAATTGAAAGGGGTTGAATCACGAGACTTATGGCGTCAACCTACAAAGTTTGCGATCGCAGCCATTTTTAATATTGTCTCCACTTCGAATTTTATTTCTGTCCGTTTACCGTCTATTTGCAAGCTAAGCATAATTCGTTTTGTGCACAAAGTACACTTTGATGTAGATGATTAGATAACACATAGACTGTACGCTCTTTTCACGTGATAATCTTAGAAAAAGACTTCGACACAGGTAATCGAACGATAGTATGTTGTCGTTGTACCTGTCATCGACGTACACTAGTTTTCGGTATTTGGAAAGCATGGCACCGCCCATCGGGGCCCGCAAAATAGATCGGCTGCCTAAAACCTCCATGACAGAGCTGCCAGTAACTAAGTAAAAGTCCTACAAATTTGAAGGCAATGTCTCTGAACGACTGAAATATTGTTGACATGGAGTTGGACGTTATATCGCAATTCATGCAGTGGATTAGAAGTCAAGCGTGGTCTGAAATCAAATTCATATAGATAGCACCTATTTAACTCATATTATTCCATAAGCAAATTTAAACGTAACACTTGCTCCTAAACTAATTAGTGTGTCTCCGCTTACTAAGCCAAGGCTAAAAAATATTTGACAGGTCAATGTCTTTGATCTTTAATAAATCACTCGCTAATGGCACATTGTCATTTGTATTAAAAGAAGCTAAAATAACGCTGATTTATAAGAAAAACCTTCACATTATAGATCGGTCTATAATCTAAGTACCGTAGAATAGGAACTTGTAAGATTCTCTTAAGTGATCTTATATTTGGAGAGGAGGATGCAATGATTCATGAAAATAAGAAATTCCTTTTCAAAGTTCAAGATTTCATAGTCCTGAGCAGACAATTATTTTATAATATGAGCCGAAGCACAACATTTCCTACAAAAAGTACACGTACGCCCAGCGAAGACACAGATTATCTTGCGAATACGCGAGGGTTGATCTGAGTCTTTGCTTGGCGCACATGCACTCTTGTAGGAAATACTGCGACGAGGTCATATTGTATAGTCTTTAGAGATCCTCCCAGTCTTACTGTTAACTGCTTGCGTTTGTTAGATAACGCCTCCATACATTTATTATGCTACGTCTTGGTGTATTTCAGGACTGACCAGTCCGTTAGTAACTCGTTTATTTTTCATTTTTGGTTCATAGTGAGATGGGTTTCGATTCTCCATCTCTTGACTACCAGACACAGAAACAGGGCCAGGAGGCTCAGCAACTTGGGTGTGAGCTGGATGGGCTTCAGAGAAGATGCAGCTTTGGGCTCTAACAGTAGCTGCTTTAGTACGTTCATGTCCGTTCTTCTTTAGAGGTATGATGCTAAAGCCTCCATCACACCAAACTAGTTCTTAGAACGTCTTATCACGTCCTAACAAAATCGTAAAACGGGTTGCGGTCAGGGTAGAACGTGTAAATGTGGCCTAATAATAATGCCCAAAATGTTCATAAAAATTCCTCAATATGTCCATCTGGTCTGTATCCCGTCTGCAGTCCGTTCGTATCAAGTTCAGATCGGATATAGGTGCCCGTTCAGATCATGCTGACATCGTTTCCAAGCAGTCTAAGCCCGTTCGTGGTCAGTTTATATCCGTTTGTAACTAGTTCTACTCTGTTCCCAGAACGTTCGAACCTATTCTAACTAGTTCGTAACTCGATCACCTAGTTCACAAACAGTTCATCTCGTTCTGATTACGTCTTCATCTCGTCCCTAGTGCGTGTGAAACGTAATTGCAGTCACGTCCTGGCCCTATGGCTATAAAAATCCAGTACGGTTTTGTCAGTTCTCATTCCCGTTCGCCACTTCAAGCTGTGCAGATCAAGTCAACCATCATCGTAGCCATCGTTGTTGTCATTGCCTCCGTTTGTGTCAGCATCAAATCCATTGCATCCTTGTTATCATGCCTCCAAAGCGGAGCGGAGCGAACCCAGAAAGCATTCTTTATAAAACTATATCGGGCCGTTATCGGGCCTGCCCTGACGGGCTGAAGACGGCCTCATATAGATTTAAAAAGAATGCTAGCTAGGAAAAGAATTGCATGCAATATGAGCTTAACTATACCTAATTTAACCAATATTCACCATGTTAAGGGCTTCGGAGTTATTCATAGTTCTGGGAAACCTTGAAAAACAGATGTGTAATGTCAGAAATCTCGAACCCAAATGATGAACTAGTGAGGAAACGGCGGGTCTTTATACCACAGCTTGTATGATTGTATTGCAGGCGGAGTGGACTTCGTAAGAACTGCGTAAGGACGACAAAAACGTACTACAAACGAGTAAACCTTACTAAGAACCTACTGCGAACTTTTAGAACTGTGTAGAAACGTGTTGTTCGTAATTTGTGCTTTTGTTTTGGACGCATTTGGTCTGAATAACAATGTACTAAGGACGCAGTCGGTCGAATTGTTCCTGTCTGTGAACGGGGGAAACGTGCTACAAACGGATGGGTCGGTTTGCAAACGTACTTAAAATTGATGCCCGACTGCACCACGTCGCAACACGTCACTAATAGGATTGAAGTACGGCAGTTCCGTTTGTAGCACGTCCATCTCGTTTTAAATACGTTGTCACTTCATCTAATTACAGGACGGGATGAACGGCAAAAAATTTTGAGCAGGCTTAAAGTTCTGGAGCACCCGTCCCGTTCTAGCCCGTCCAAGAAGTTCGTAAACAGATTGTAAAAGGTTGCTACTACGTCCACTCAGTTCAAACACAGTTTGAGTACGTTTGGCAACAATTTTCGGAAGAAGTGAGAACGAGTTCGGTGTGACGGGGGTATTACAAAGATGCGATGGTCTGCACAGCTTTGAAGTGGAACCCGAATGAAGACTTGCAAGAACGTGCTTTGTTTTTTATAGGATGTGATTACAATTCCGTTCTGCACGCACAAAGGACGAGATTAGGCCGTGGTCAGAACGAGATGACCTGTCTATGAACGATGTGGTCGAGTTATGAACTTGTAAGAATGGTTTGGACGTATTGGGAACGAAGTAGAACTAGTTATGAACGGTGTATTACTGACCACGGACGGGCTTGGACTGCTTTGAAAAGGTCTCTAAACGAGATGAACGGGCAATTTGACCCGATCTGAACTTGATACGAACGGACTGCGGACGGGATACAGACGAGATAAACGTTTTATACACCTTTTACCCCGACCACAACCTGTTTTACGATGTTGTAAGGGTAAGGGCGTGGTAGGGCATATTGAGAACTAGTTTGGTGTGACAGGGCCCGTGCTGCCACTTGATGCCCGCCCGCGCCACGTTGTAACACGTCTTAAGTACGTTGTCACTCCATGTAATTGCAGGACGGCATAGCCGCCAGAAAATTTAGAACAGGCTTGACTTCTGGAGAACCTTTTCGTCCGAGCTCGTCCATGAAGTTCGTAAACAGACCATAAAAAGTTGCTACTACGTCCACTCCGTTCGCTCACAGTTTTAGCCCATTTGCTAACATTTTCCAGAACGTGGTGAGAACGAGTTCGGTGTGATGAAAGTATAAAAAGTAATTAATTGAATTCAGGAAATGACACAATCAGATCCACATTACAAGCACTAACTTGAACGACTAACAAATATTTAACCCTTTCACCCTCAAGTTTCTGACATGGACTCTTTCATCTCTGACATTTGACACATCCATTGTTGCAAATAGGGTTTTCAGTAAAAATCAATAACCGAATGGTCGTCTCATCTGGATCTGCACTGTTTGCAGAGATATCTGTATCGTCTGTAGGAATGAAGGGTTAAGGAGGCTGGATTCACAAGATAGATTTGTTGCTATAAATACAACTTTTCTGAATTCCTGCTTTTTTCCGTTTACATTATGTCCCTTTCTGAAAATGGGAATACTTTAAAAGGAAAGAATTTGCTCCCAGTAGGAGCAAATTCTTTCCTTTCAAAGTAGAACTTTTTCAGAAAGAAAGTAATACTATTTCGACGGTATCCCTCCTTTGAAAGCGTATCTATACCCCTTGAGAGAACTAACGCTAACTACCAACCTGTTTTAGTGCAATCAAAATTGAATGTGAAGCCAGTGACGGGATGACTGCAAGGTTATTTACAAGAACTATATCGGTATTTATTCGGCATTCTTTTCCTTCCTTAGTATACAAGACCGAGAGGCATGGCTCTAATATTAGACATTGTCTTGAACAATCTAAAAGACTTCTGGCACTTATCTTATATTCTGAAAGTGGACTGACAATATCAGCGACATTTATCCTCCGAGTATTGTATTTTCCATACCGCATCACCGCAAAACACTGACAAATAGTTACAAGAAGAACGAATAAAGCTTCCATAATGAACTATTTTCCTAGATGTTATTATCCTCTCCCCGTTATATAGTTTCACTGAGCTTTAAGCAGAATATGCATTGCGTGTTCCGTCTCATTAGATAAAAAAATTCTTAGTTTCTTAAGTTTCTTATTTTCACCGAAAAGGCCTGATATTTCAATCAAGTTGACTTTCTGTATTAAGTCTTAATAGTTAAGTCATAGTTTCTGTGAAAAATGTTTAAGCTTTCAACTTTTGAACTCATCTATTGTGCTTGCGAAAAGTGAGGTTCCGGCCCTTCTAGGTGGCGATTTGACAAATTAAAATGTTTCCTAAACTTTGCTGAAGTTTTAAACGTAGCCGGGAGAAAACTGCCTAATTCATTTAGAATTCAAACACCCCGCTCCCCTACCCTTCCTGCCTCATTCCATCACTTTATATAGTTAAATGGGCGAATCCAGGGGTCAGAAATTATGAGGCAGTTCACGCGGTAGAAAATAATATATGCCCAAATAATGCTGTTGAGAGTCAAAACACGATATCCGAATTAAGTCAACGAGCACCCCGAGTATCTAAACAGGCTGGTCTGTGTCTTCACTAGTCGCATATCACCTACATGTATCAAGATTTCATAGAGTCTAACTACGTTGTAATAAAACGAGAATCCTTTTTGATATGCGTTGCTCTTTGTATTCGGTGTTCGTATAAATCATTTTGGCCTTTTCTACTGCTTAATGGCTTAACTGTCAGTTCAATAAATCAATTTGTCATTGACTGGCTCAGATAAACACTTTAAAGTATTAACATGAAGAAAAATCGGAACAAGACAGTTGCGAAACTCTTATGATATGTATGCTACAATTTCGAATGTCGATTTAAGTTATCATATCGAATCTTAACATTAGAGATTTCTCTGTTTCTTTTTTGGAGCCATGACTTCTTGTCCAAGTACGCCAATCATTGACTTCAGTCCGAAAATATTATAATCCGTGCAAGAAGTGTAATGCTGTAGAAAACCCTTGAGTCATTATGTGAGCAAAGCGCGTATGTGCAAGCCGTTTTAGGGTTTCCGCTGACTTGTCCTTTATGTGCGAGGCGGCTCATTACGGATACATGTCAGCTTTTACATACATATTTGTTTATTAGTGATGAATGCAAGAGCGGAATCAACTAAGTGGTCTGTCCATTAGCAGTAATGGAGTCACAATGACGAATCGTTTTCCAATACGTTCTGAAAACAAATATTTTCGATTGAGACCAATAACATGGTGATGTTCATTACTCAATTATTAGGTGGTTTTGAAATTATAATGGTAACTATTGTTCGGAGGCAAGGCTATCGAATGACATCAGATTGCTTGAAACCTTTACCACAACTCAACTTGAAAGTTTCAAACAGTCTTTAAAATTTAGGCAAGGCCTATAGTGGTTTTCTTTTACTCTATCTTTCAGTATGTAGTCGAGCTCTCATCTTCGTTTCGTCAGAGTGGTGAAAAGTTAACACTTTCAATCTTGTAGATCGGTACAGATACCTATGCAAACAGTGTACATCCAGATGAGATGGCTCATAATGAGCCATCTCATCAGGACCTACACTGTTTGCCATGCTGCTTTGAATTTTGACTGACATCCATATTTGCAACAATGGACACGTCCAAATTCAAAGATGGAAAATTCTGGATGGAAAGGGTTAATTTATATGTTTATTTCTGTGTTAACCCACCTCACCGATGACTTGTGGAATCCTACGCTGATCGAACCGATATGTGTTGCTGAAACTCTGTCAGGATTAACCATTTCGTCCCTGAGTTTCTGCAATGGATTCTTCCAGATTTGAATTTGAACATGTCAAAAATGTCAGTCAAAAATGTAGAAGCAAATAGCAAACAGTGAGAATCCTGATAAGACGGCTCGTCACGAGCCGCCTCATCTGGATTTACATTGTTTGCATATGTATTCGGTTTGGTCAACCGGGCTAAAATGGTTAAGACTAATCTGCACCCCTCCCCCACAACATACCGCTATGAATTGGACACGAGTGGGGTACACGCGGTTTTGTTTTAAACTGTTCCATCTAGTACAGTCGGAAAATTGATAGAAGTCTTCAAATAATAGCAGACTGTGTTTATGTCCGTGGGTACCCAAACTGATAACAAATTAAAAAAGGTTCATATATAGACAGGACTAGATACCGGTTTGTATCCTATGCGCTCGAGCAAGGGATACAGCTATGTACATTATATTATCTATGGTCAATCTATGTAGATATCAGCCTGATCTAAATTACATCATCGTTATGACGTACGTCGTAGTGGTTGGTTTTCTGTACTTATAAAATGTATTTACTTCCCTAACTATGCATTTTGAATGCATTTCAATACAAAGATTTTATTCAACTGTGGAGCAGGCGTTTAATATGCACGTTTTTGTTGAAATTTTATCATAAAGGCACACGTGCCAAATTTTATAACCAGGTATGAACAGCTGGCAGATTATTCTTAAAGACGAGGTTTGGCGTCCACATAAAATCAGGTTTTAGCCCCATCCTACCTCTCCAAACCGGTTTACCGTTTAGCGTGTCATGACGGAACTTCTGTTGCAATTCTATTTTCATTTGTCCGCTCTATCTATCTATCTATCTATCTATCTATCTATCTATCTATCTATCTATCTATCTATCTATCTATCTATCTATCTATCTACCTATCTATCTATCTACCTATGTGTTTGTCGACCGTTATCCATCTATTTTTCTGATTCCCTATCAATCAACAAACCTGCATTTGCTTTTTGTATCCATTCTCCTGTCTACTTTTCTTGCTATCGATCCGAGCATGTTATAAAGCTCTAGTTATAGAATAAGTAGGGAATCTGTTCTCTGTATTGTCTGAGATATTTAATGCCCTTAAATGTAAATGTTGAACTTTTTTGTCTATGTAATGAGGAGTTAATGCTCATATTTGTGAGTAAACTGTATACGGTACGAAATCAATGTTTATTCCAGTGCCGCCATTGTATATTTATCCAATCAAATTTTATTTTTATAGTAAAAATACCGTCTACGTCGTTTCTAAATTCTCTGCACGGTTTTTGTCATACATGTCTTGTCGCCGGCCTCGGTGGCTCGGTTGGATGCGCGTCCGACTGGTGATCAGGAGGTTGCGGGTTCGATCCCTGCTGCGTCGGCAAAATTCTTTCGTGGAGATCTGATCATGAAATATTTCCTACGGTCATCCTCTCACTTCCGCTGATTCAAGAAGGGCAGTTGTCAGGTTTTGGAGACAGAATGTGCACAAGACTGATTAACCGCATAGAGGACTAAGCCTGCCCAGTAAAAGTGTGGTATCTAAACTGACCGCGCTCGACATGATCCCAATGGGTTGACTGGTAAATCTTCAACATAAACAACACAAACAAACTTGCTAGTGCAGACGTGTTGAGTTATCTCTTACGAGCTTTTTTAATGCTTAAAGTAAATCGTTATATATTCTGACCTGAAATTAAGTAAGTCAATGTCGCAATGTCGAGAAAATGAATATATCGTAGAAATCTTGGGATTTGTGTTCTTTCTGATTTTTTAACTGTTTCTGAATATTTGTTTATCGTAACTCGCGTCTATAAATTTAGGAGCATTTTGTATTATTTTCTATTGTCATCACATGATGACCCGATTTTGCAGTATTCTGTTTCCGCAACTTTGATACTCAGAGTTTGACTTTATTTATTTACAATTTGTAGATACGCGCATAAAGACGAGCTGAACTTTTTCATTTCATATCAGCCTGATTTAAATTATCATAGGGTATTAAGATATGTTGAATATTCTGACCGATTGAGGTTCTCTTTAATAATAAAACAGCTGTAACTTGCCAGTTTATTGAGGTGAGTGGTACACATCCTTGGGAGATAATTCTGATATCTACTGGTGAGATGCCAATACGCTTGATGTAAAAAGAAAAAAAAATATGAGGATGCCCACAGTTGCAAGGTATCCCTACAAATCTGAGACAGATTTAAAATGTTTGATGACTTGCCCGCGTCTTTTTATTGAGTTGACATTTTTTGTCATATAGTGCGACTGAAACACCAATGAATACCAGTCGCTAAAACCTCTGAATGTTGCCGCATTGAAGTAGCCGCACTGAATAATAAAAGATGGAAGAAACTTGAGTACATGTAGAGCTATATCTAAGATCATAACACAGGTGATATTTCAATATGCTTTGAAGTTCTGAATAAAGCTTATAAGTGAGGAGCCATCCGGAAGCGTATACGCTCGTTAAACTAAATGAATAAATGAATGAATAAATATATAATGCATTATCACCTATATCGCAACCGAGTTATTGTGGCAAACTGAACTCATAAAAAATGATGCTGAACTGATACATAAAACTCTGATTAGAATATCTTAAGTGTTTAATAATGACGGGAAAATATTTTTGCCAGAAAAAAATGATTGGAGATATCATTTCATGTCCAGTGTTAGGGGTCCGTTTCTATGAAGTTTGCGTACTCCAGCGTCTCTCTATATCGAGTGACCCGATGTTAGTAACGTGAGCCGAAATTGGGGTCAAACAGTGGTCTTATATTAAGGATTCCTGAGACAAAACCTGAAGCCATGTGGAAGAAAGCTAATAAACAGTTGCACAGATATAATTTGTCACTCTAACGGTATCTAAATATCCGACGACAAGCAGTCCTGTAGGTTATAACGGTCAATGACGTGTATCTGAACCAGAAATGGTAACACGACAGTATGTTGACATCCTAAAACAAGAGGACAAATTCTTTGTCGACTTTGCACACGGCAACAAACTTTAAGCAGTACGTCGCCTTACTAGGTCAATTTACTATTTGAAGTAGTCGCCTAATCTATGAAGTAAAAAATAATTGATGATACCCAGGAAATGCCCCAATCAAAAAGCACAGCCTTCCCGAGGTACCAAATAAAGAAGAGATGAATTCCAAATAAGGACAAAACAAATGCCACATACGAAATCACCGACGCACAAACAAAGAAGAGCTTGAACAGAGAATACATACGGTAAGTCGCCTTACTGTGAAAAATGCTATACATCGACTCAGTAAGAAGCACCTCGCAAGTATTAGATGTCACCATGGTTTAGTTTTCTTGTAGTGTACACGGTGGAAAGTACGCCTAGAGTGCCTAGCGTTGACGTAACAAATGTTATTACTGGCATTCAGAAAAGCCTAACTGAAAGGAGAATGATTCCTAGCCTCTAATGGTCTTGATGTCTTGTGTCACTCTTATCACACAGGGTGTCCCGTCATCGTTTTTCCCCCGTTCTTATCTACAATTAACGGAAAGAGCATACTGAAACAGCTGCAGACAACTTACTATCTACTAAAAGTACTAGCCGCTTTGCATAAATCCGTTGCAGAATGTGATGTTTGGCACAATACCTTTCAAAAATGGCATGGTCAGACACAATTTGTTAGAACTACTAAGTCGCATCGAATGAGCCAATGATTCTATAGCGAATTTCAAAAAACCCCAACAGCAAAACACCTCCTTAAAACGTGACCTTACCAATTGCGTATCGCATGATTAGGCACTCTGAAATTGAGGTCTGCAAGAGGAACCATAACTTTGCCCATGTAAAGATAGAATAATACAAATACTTCCACAACTTACATATGTGCCGGGGAACAGCATTTCCTTCAAGATTACATGAGCGCCGAGCGAAGACTCAACTCTGCCTGTGCATCCGCGCAGTCTGGTCAGAGTCTTCGCTGTCCGCCTGAACCCGCTTCGGATTTTTGCCTCCCCACAGAGTACGCTGCGAAGACTCTGATCAGACTGAGCAGATGCGCGGACTGATCAAAGTATTGCTCGGTGTACATGAAATCTTGTAGAAAATGCTGGGCCCCGGCTCTTATTATAAGCTTACCACCGAGAAAATTTTCGGCAGACAATATATTGAAACACTTTTCTTATTTTCCCAGAAACATGATTTGACATTTCAGGCATTCATGCAAAGTGTCTCCGACGGCGAAAGTGGTCGCGTCCGTACTTTCATAATTTCTTGTGCAGTCGGTCGCGTCTGTTGTATTGTCCTTAGTTATAGCCCTATGTTTCTTTCCCAAATCAAAGGTCCCTGAAAATGTAGATAAGTCCTCCATAACTTGATAGTTGCATGTACCGTTGCATGGTCAATTCACGTACTAGTATACATGGTTTGTTGCATTCGCCAGTTAGCTTTCAGCCTGTAAAGTTATATACTTTATCAGTAGTTTTGTACATGACTATCAAGATGTAATTAGTAAAATATACGAGGGTCGTGCAAAAAAAGTTCTGTCACTAATAGGCTTCCTTAGTTTTATCCAAGGTAAGTTTTAAAATGCTTCACTGCACTTAAAAGGTGTGTTGAATAGCTAACGATACCCGTTTATTTAATTCAAATTGCTTTCCAACTGACCGAGTTATTTCAAATTGAAATAGATACAGTCATATACACTGGCCTATTTACTTGTTACATTGGAACATGGACCAGCAGACTGAAATTCGTAGCTATATTAAATGCCGCATTAAGCTTAATATAGATTCAAAGCAGATATTTAGTGAATTGTGTGGTATATATATATGGACCTCAGACCATTTGAATGCGCAGTTTTGTAGGTGGGTTAAAGCTTTTAAAGCTGGGAAATTTTCTGTTGAAGATGATACCCGTCCTGGAAAGCCTAAAACCTCTGTTACCAAAGCTAACATCTCTGCTGTAAAGATTGTGGTCGAACAGGATGCGCGATTGTCTGTCAGATATATAGCTGGTTGTACTGGCTTATCAGAAGGCAGTGTGCAAACAATTCTGAAAAAGCGTTTGGACCTGAGAAAGGTTTGCGCTAGGTGGGTACCTCATTTGCTCACTGAGGAGCAAAAGACACAACGCCTTAAATGTGCCCGGGAACTTTTGAAAACATACAAAGGCTGTAATAGTTGGGTTATTTCTAACTTGCTAACAGGTGATGAAACCTGGGTGCACATGTTTGAGCCACAAAGAAGAGCTGATAATAAGCAATGGAAGCGAAAAGATAAAAAAAAACGCCCATGTATTGCCGTAAGTTCGAAAACGATGTTGTATGCAATTTTCTTTAATTCAAGTGGGCCAGTCGTTCAAGTGCCTTGTCCATCTGGTCATACAGCCACTGGCCGATTCTACAAGAATTCTGTACTGAAGAAAGTGAAAGAGTTTTACAATAAGAAACGACCAAGCAGAGAATGGTCAAGAGTCCACCTTTTAAACGACAACGCCTCCTCTTATAAGTGTGAGGTTGTTAAGTCTTTTTTGGCTTCTGAAAAGGTGAAAGTTTTAAACCATCCACCTTATTCACCTGACCTGAGTCCCTATGACTGCTTTTTATTTCCAAGGCTTAAGAAAATGCTTTCTGGAAACAAGTATACGCCTAGAAGTTCTCTTTGCAGCGATATTTATCAGTGTCTCCAACAGATACCAAAAGAAGACTATTTATCTGCTTTTCGCGACTGGGTAAAAAGGTTACAAAAATGTGTTTCAATAAAGGGGGAGAACGGCTTGCTATAGATTTATGTAGAATGCTTACAGGGTTCGTTGTCCGTCGGAAGAAACGGCTAATCTGAACTTTCCCTGGGCACCCATGTCCGGAGGTACATTTTCTTACATTGCAATTAAAATTATCTCATAATGTATTCACATAATGCTGGTATGAGCAGCCAAGGCACTGGCCGGGCCATTTCACAAATTATGAGCTGAAGGTAAAAATGTAACTTTGAGCATAACTTTGACCCAGCGAAAATTCATAGCACCCGCGCAGTCTGATCAGAGTCTTCGCCGGGCGCTTGGATAGTTAAGGATAGAAGAATTCAGCTTTCGTAAATGTTGTCATTTGTTACATGTTTATGCATTTTTTAAAAATAAAATCTGTTTAAAAACAAAACGTCTACAGGCGCAGAGCAAAAATTCTGACCAGACCGCAGGCTGATCTGAGTCTTCGCTGGACGCACATGTTCGCAAGTACATTTTGTGGCACTCGCTATAATAGTACACCTTTACCTCAGTACCGACGCAAATGCATAACAATGCCCATGTTTTTGTTATATCGATTCCGGTAAACTGTTTTGATCTGTAAGTTCCTTTGGGAGTCTGCTTGTATTAACCAGGATACACTTAACGCTAAGCATGCTGGGTAGAAGTTTCAGTAGACGACATTTTGAAATATATTTTTTTATTATTATCCCCAGGAAACAGCGTTGACGTTTCATGCAAACTATCTTCTAGGAGGCAATATGCATGAATTGTCAAAGCCTTTTTTCTGCGAAAAATTAGAAAATTATCAAATCGTCGTTTGCTGAATTTGACCAAAGAATGGCAAAAGTTGGAAACTTATGCGTAAAATATTCATGCAACGTAATTGTGTTCGTACCGGAATTTTAACATTTACCACTCTCTGGGCTAATTCAGCAGACGACAAAATGATATTTTCCCTATTTTTCCCAGAAAATAAGCTTAGACATTTCATGCAAATTGTCTCAATGTAAATTGTCTCCAAAACTATGGAGACAATTTGCATGAAATGACAAAGCTTATTTTCTGGAAAAAAAAAACAAGAAAAATATTTCAAAGTGTCGTCCGCTGAAAATTTTACCCAGAGAATGGTAAAGGTTAAGATTCCGGTACACTTAGCACAAGCGTTAATAATTGAAGTGCCCTGTACCACTGTTTAGTCCGTCATAATGAAATATTCGTTTTTCCATTAGCAGACAATGACTTTGCATACCAGCCTTTGCAATCTGATAAGAGCCTGCGCTATTCACCGGAAATAAAAAAAAGAACGATTATTATGCTTAACAAACTGTTTGGACCATGCCATGTTAAAACGTGTCTTCGGGCAAATATGGTCCGCTAAGAGAAGCATTGGGTACTACAGAATGTATGAACGGCATCACGAAAACATGCCTATATAAAGTTGACCCCCTTAAACCTCACTTTTATATAGTAAAACTGGGGTTTACAGGGGTATACATTATTTTTCTTATTTCTGCTCAAAAACATAGACCAGAAATGTGAAAAATATCAGAATTTTTATCTGAAAAATTTCATATTTTGGGTGGTAAAATTTTCAGTATATTTGAATAAGCGTGTTTTCGTAATGGAGAGCAAAGGCTCGGATGATACTTTGCACATGCACAGGATGATCTGAATATGCGCAATTTGCGCATGTTTGAAGGCACTTTTTCGCTTTACGTGGTCCATTTAAGTATCCATTGTACTAGAGGTGTGTGTGTGTGTGTGTGTGTGTGTGTGTGTGTTTGTGTGTGTAAGGGTGTGGGTACTCTGAATTTTGTCTAATACATAGGCTGAGCCCCAGCAGCTAGTGTTTACCAAAATAAATATACGGTATATCAGCCATACCCCCAAAAAAAATTCTGGCCCAAAAATATCTGTAGATATTAGCATTGCCCCAAAATATTTCCCTTTCTTTTTATAAAAGTGTTTTTCATTTATTTTTCCTGTATAATGATTGTATTAGTAATATAAGTGCTTTAAACATTCCAATAGTAGCTCCGTTTTTCTTTAATGGCATTGAACTGCTGCACAGCAGAAACAGAGAGAGCTGTTAAAATTGTATAAAAACGACTATCAGTTCAACATAACGTTCTAATCCGGATTCTTACAATACCTCCCAAAAATACCGAGAATTCTGATAGACCCAAAAAATAGTCTGTTTTGAAAGTGACCCCACAAAATACCTGCAAATGGCCAATATCCCCCCAAAATAGCCACTTTTCCCCAAATCCCAAAAAATAACAAAATTTAAAATTCTAAATCTCCCAAATTAGTCCTAGCCTATGTAGCAGGCAAAATTCAGAGCACCCCACCTGGGCCATTGTAAAATATGTTTTGCTCTGTTCGAGCCGAAGGGTTCTGAAAATGCATTAATTTTTCTGTTTTTTAAAACTGCAGTTTCTCATGATCTGCAGCTGATGAAAAGTCCAGGATTCTGTTGTTCAAAGCATCGTTGACTTAACGAGCCCGTTAATGACAAACTCGTTAATTGTTGTAGCCAAGGTATTTTCAAATACATTGATATTTTTGCTGGAAAAATGTGTAAAAGCTAGTCACATTTTTTTTCAGCAAAAAATATCAATTTACATGTATTTGCCAGGTTTCAAGATAGAAATTTTAATGTCACGTTAGCTAACAACTTCGTTAATTTTTTAACTCAGAGGGCAGAGATTGTATTTCTGAAAGTAAAGTTACCGTTTTCTTCGTGTTTTTGTGGGCTGCCCAGCAGGCACACAACGTTGAAACAAACAAGACGTGGAATCAACGTTAAATCGACATTGTTTCATCGTTGTGTATCCGCTGGCTGGTTATATTTGGCAGATTTTCTGCCATTTTTACAAGAGAGACAACGCTTCTGCTTTTCTCTTTGCACATCAAACCCCTTCTGAAAAGGGGTCTACTCTGAAAGGAAACAATTTGTTGAAGCGAATTCTTTCCTTTAGAGTAGACCTCTTTTGAGAAGGGTAAATCAATTTTGACAGAATTGCCCCCGCCCCCACCCCCACTCCCTTAAAACGTATCCATTCCCATTGATCTAAGAAAATGTGAAAGACATTTACATAGGATTCTGTCTATCTATGGGTTTCTTCTTTTGACAGTTGAATAGCTAATCTGACATGTCCGAAGTCAGTTCATATTTCAGAGACAAAGCCCTCTTATTTATGTGCATTATATAACAGAGTTTTACAAAAGAACGTCATAAGGTAATATTCTGCTTAGGTTTTCATTCCTTTTAGTATTATAATATATGAGCATGTTACGGAAGTGTTTGCCATATATCCGGGTCTACTGCAACTATGCTTTTGCTATCAGTTAGAAGAGAAAGACAATTACCATGGAAACTGGCTATTTCTCGTAAGAGTTCTTATATTCAAAGTTTAAAACTCATTTGTATTCATAATAAAACTGGTTTAAGCCCACTCCCCCCACCCCCACACAACTAGCCTGCCCCAACCAACCCCGATCTCCCTAGTAGTTTTCTACTGATCGTTCCAAGGCGGTTCCTTTGTTGCAATGTTTTATGTTCATGAGTCCGTGGTTCCATACATGTGGCGTTTTGTTTTGTAATTATTTATTCTTTCCTTCTTTCGGTGCCTTGCGAAGAGCTTCGTAATTGTGGCATTTTCTGGGAGTCGTCACTTATATTTTTGTTCTAAGCATTTCCCAGTGATTGCTCTAATTTTGTTCTAAGCATTTCCCAGTGATTGCTCTGTTTTTGTTCTAAGCATTTCCCAGTGTTTGCTCTAATTTTGTTCTAAGCATCCCAGTGATTGCTTTATTTTTGTTCTAATCATTTCCTAGTGATTGCTCTAATTTTGTTCTAAGCATTTCCCAGTGATTGCTCTAATTTTGTTCTAAGCATTTTCCAGTGATTGCTCTATTGTTTCTAAGCATTTCCCAGTGATTGTTCTATTTTTCTAAGCATTTCCCAATGATTGCTTTATTTTTTCTAAGCATTTCCCAGTGATTGTTCTATTTTTTCTAAGCATTTCCCAGTGATTGCACTATTTGTTTCTAAGCATTTGCCAGTGATTGCTCTATTTTTGTTCTTAGCATTTCCTAGTGTTTGCTCTACAATTGGATTTTACATCTGTCGACGCTATAGAAAATGTGCCGGGGCACAGTATTTCTTACAGGACTATAAATATCCGGACAATACCACAATCTCGAAGCACAGCCCTACCGAGGCTCCAAAAGAAGGAGAGATGAAGAACAAATAATGACAACACAAATGCCACATATGAAACAACAAACACACAAAGAATAATTGCAACGGAGGTAACGCCTTGGAACGGTCAGAAAGAAAACTACTACGATACTGCATGTGCGTCCAGCGGAGACTCAGATCAACCTGCACATCAGCTCAGTCTGATCAGTCGTCGCAGGGCACTTGTGGATATCCAATGATCCAAAGCGTCTTCAGACGGTCAGCAGGCTGATATGTGTTCATAGTGGTAAAGATCTTAAACTTGGAACCGTGGCACAGTACTTCCTACAAGACTCACTGGGCGCACATTCAATCTTGTAAGAAGTACTGTGCCACGGTTCAAATTATAAGATCTTTAGCGCTATAAGATCTTTATCTTATAAGATACCTTACCACTCTAGATAAAGAAGATTCGTGCTTTATTGTGAAGTTAGCAAAGCATTTGACAGAATATGGTAGAAGACGACTCTCCAAACGAAGAAACTAAGGTATCGGAGATCTTACTTAAAGCTATTTTTCTTGAATATCTTAACTTTTAACACTCTCTGTGTTATTTTATCGACACGCTGATGACATTTTCTTTCTTATTTCTACCAGAACAAAGCATTGACAGTTCAGTCAATTTTTTCATCTTTTATTTGATTGATTGAGTTGCGGTTGGTTTTATGGCCAAGTCAACCATTAGGGTCACGTCGAGCGCGTTCAGTTTACCTAACCACACTTTTCCTGGACAGACTTAGTCCTCTAAGCGTTTAACCAGTGCTTGTGCACTTTCTTTCATCAGAAAATAACGACTGCCCTTCTTGAATCAGGGAAAGGGAGCGAATGACCGTAGAAAATATTTCATGATCAATCTCCACGAAAGAATGTTACCGGACCCGGCGGGGATCGAACCCGCGACCTCCTAATCATCAGTTGGACATGTATCCGACCGAGCCACCGAAGTCGGCTTTTCTTAGGAGGAAAAGAAATTCCAAACTATAGAGATATCCAGGGAAGGCCACGATCATGGAACGCAACCTTACCAAGACACTGGGTAATTTGATTACATGAAATGACAACATAATACAGCACTTCTCCGAACACATAACGTAGAAAAGAAGAGTGACTGAATAGACGTAGAAGAATTGTAACAGAAATAAGACCCGTTTGAACGATAATACCGTTGTAGAGGCATTGGGCAGGCTTAAACCAGATTTCCTCTGTTGCAGTTGTACATTTTATTTCTTCCACATTACGTCTTCTTTAGGTGACTCAGGAAGGCTGGGTTCATGGTTTTGACCTTTCTGTTTAACTTCATTTATGCTAAGGAATCCAGTATTAATCCTAATATTTTCTAGAAAATACAACAACAACAACAGTAGTAGCAGCAGCAAAAACAACAATAATAACATTATAATTTTAAAGTGTCGTCCTCTCAAATCGTTACACAGTATAATAGGGAGTAATTATTTGTTTGTTTTGGTAAAGGTTACTTGAAACTTGTAGAATATTAAAACACGAGCTTCTAAAGTTTGATGCTTATCTTCCATTAATTTGTTTGTGCTTATAGTAGATCCTGTCTACCGTAGAAACTCTTCTGTCTGATTCTTTGTTACTTCAGACTGTGTGCTGTTGCTAAGCATCCTAAGATACAGCAGTAAATCAGAACTCCATTCATTGTACGACGGTCGGTCGGGTTCCTGACACTGTAAAAGTGCCGACTACACATTTCATTCGAAAGTTGATGCCTGATATACGTAATATCTTTGTTTGGGTCCTCCTTGATACAACTAGTGGTTTTCTGTAGCTCTAGCTTCCAATGTCTGAAGTGACTGCCACGAGACTTCATCCTTGTTTCGTTCACAGTGATTTATTTTGATTTACACGAAAAATATTTTTTTTTTATTTTTTTTTACAACATTTAAGCCCAGGGTAAGGATTTGGTAGCGGTAAGTTCGATTTCAATTCCCGGTAGTTTTTACTACTGACCGTTCTATGGCGATTGCTCTGGTATTGGTTGGTCTTTATGTTGCCTTGTGGCTGTTCACTGCGGAGCTTTTTCATGTTTGTTCTGTTCGTTGTCTTATTTGACATATTATTATGAATCAGAGTCAGTTTTCTTTTCTTAGAAATTGAACAGACATTATTACTTTGCACTGAATAAGAATACAACAAAAAGCAAGTAAATGTAGTGATAAGAAAGTAATATTTAAGATTTTTTAGTGAAACGACAGTTTATGGCATGACATTATTGATGATGTTTTATAAAACATGACATTGTGCGGAAAATAAAACTTTTTCTCAAACAACGGCCTTTTAAAACAATATACTAAGCTCAGCAGACACTTGGAATAAATCTTCTTTATAAGAATCAACATGTACAAACTCCAAATAAAGCAGTGTGTACTTTACTTCTGCATCACAATTCTCCTCATTTAATCCTTCTTGAATTAAATCTTCGGTAAACTAATTCTGCAAGAAGAAGAAGACAAACACACAAATATATACTTTGCACATTCTACAAAATGCAACCTAATAGATTTTCAAATACCTTTCGTTACCTTAGCCTGAGACCAATGGACACCCTTTATGATAAACGGTTCGTGGGTACTGTAGATAAGACACAAGAGAGTTCAGGCATATACTCAGCTATATTAAAAATCACAGCTACATTGCAAATTCTTTCTGTTTTCTCTGACTAAAGGTAATACAGAAGATACAGAACGAGCCACAGGCACAGAACATAGCCTACCAATGACACCAAGAGGAAGAGCAAACAAGCCATGACAGAAAGTACACATGCCACGAATCAAGGAAAAGCAAAGTAACCAGCTCGCTCTTCTCGAAGAGATGATCCCAATACAAAGCAGGATCCATAAAAACAGCGATAAAACAATAAACAGGACAAAGTATGATAAAGCCCCGCAGTGAGCATCCACAAGTCCCCATAAAGATGAAAAGAAACACCAGAATCATTGCCTTAAAATTGTCAGTAGTAAAATAGGATTTAGCATGCAGCCAGGGGCCACAAAACCTTACAATAGAACTATGGGGCGCCGTTTTACTAATTATGCGCTATTTATAGATATCCACACTTATTTATGGATATCCATAAATTGAATTAGTGATATCCATAATTCGAATAAGTGATATCCATAATTCAATTTAGTGATATCCATAAATCGAATTATATATATCCATTAATCTAAATGATTAATGATGTCACTAATTCAAATTATGGATATCATTAATTCCAATTCTGGATATCACTATATATATATATATATGGATATCCATAATTCGAATATGTGATATCCATAATTCGAATTGGTATATATATATGGATATCCATAATTCGAATTAATGATATCCATAATTCGAATAAGTAATATCCATAATTCGAATTAGTGATATCCATAAATCGAATTATAGATATCCATTAATCTAAATGATTAATGATGTCACTAATTCAAATTATGGATATCATTAATTCCAATTCTGGATATCACTAGTTCGAATTATAGTATCATTTAATCACCCCATGTACTCATATCATTATTTCGAATTATGGATATCCATAAATAGAAATAGTGATAGCCATAATTCTAATAAGTGTTATCAATAAATCGAATTATAGATATCCATTAATCTACATGATTAATGAATATCACTAATTCCAATTATGGATAACACTTATTCCAATTATTGATATCATTAATGCGAATTATGGATATCATTGAATCACCCCATTTACTGACATCATTTAATTCGAATTATGGATATCTATAAATCGAAATAGTGATAGCCATCATTTGAATTGGAGATATCCATAAATCATTTTGATTATTGGCTATCTATAAATCGAATAATGGATATCACTAATTAGAATTATGGATATCATAAATTTGGTCCATTTATGGATATAACTAATTCGAATTATGAATATCACTAATTCGTCTTTGCAAATAAAACAAGAGGACCATGATGGTCCTATATCGCTCACCTGACCAAACAGATTTGCATATTTACTGTTGAAGTTTCAGCCAAGTTCACTGCTCTAGGATTTTTGTATAAAATTTATAGCACTAACCACCCCCACCCCCCTCCACCACACCCCCGGCCATGTTTTTTTACAAATCTTGACAACTTGAACTGAATCTTAAAAGAGGGTCACCAAAGGAACATTCCTTCCAAGTTATATTGAAATCGGTCCATTGGTTTCTGCCAAGAAGATTTTTAAAGTTTTCTATATAGATACATATAAAGGGAAAATAAGCCCTGCCCCCTGGCGGCCATGTTTTTTGACAAATCCAAACGGCTTGAACAATCTTGGTAGAGGATCACCAAAAGAACATTTCTGCAAAATTATATGGAAATCGGTTTAGTGGTTTGGGACAAGATGATTTTTACATTTTTCTATATATAGGGAAAATAAGCCCTGCCCCCTGGCGGCAATGTTTTTTGACAAATCCAAATGACTCGAACAATCTTGGTAGAGAATCACTTAAGGAACATTTCTATAAAATTTATGGAAATCGGTCAAGTGGTTCTGACAAGAAGATTTTTAAAGTTTTCTATATAGATATATAGGGAAAATAAGCCCCACCCCCTGGCAGCCATGTTTTTTGACGAATCCATATGGTTTGAACAATCTTGGTAGAGGATCACCAAAGGAACATTTTTGCAAAATTATATTGAAGTCGGTCCAGTGGTTTCGGACAAGAAGATTTTTAAAGTTTTCTATATAGATATATAGGGAAAATAAGCCCTGCCCTCTGGTGGCCATGTTTTTTGACAAATCCAAATGGCTTGAACAATCTTGGTAGAGGATCACCAAAGGAACATTTCTGCAAAATTATATGGAAATCGGTCCAGTGGTTTCTGACAAGAAGATTTTTACATTTTTCAATATAGATATATAGGGAAAATAAGCCCCGCCCCCTGGCGGCCATGTCTTTTTACTAATCTAAATGGCTCGAACAATCTTGGTAGAGGATCACCAAAGGAACATTTCTGCAAAATTATATGGAAATCGGTCGAGTGGTTTCTGATAAGAAGACTTTTAAAGTTTTCTGTATAGATATATAGGGAAATTAAGCCCCGCCCCCTAGCGGCCATGTTTTTTTACGAATCCAAATGGCTTGAACAATCTTGGTAGAGGATCACCAAAGGAACATTTCTGCAAAGTTACATTGAAATCGGTCCAGTGGTTTCTGACAAGAAGATTTTTAAAGTTTTCTATATAGATACATAGGGAAAATAAGCCCCGCCCCCTGGCAGCCATATTTTTTGACGAATCCAAATGGTTTGAACAATCTTGGTAGAGGATCACCAAAGGAACATTTCTGCAAAAGTATATGGAAATCGGTCCAGTGGTTTCTGACAAGAAGATTTTTAAAGTTTTCTATATAGATACATAGGGAAAATAAGCCCCGCCCCCTGGCGGCCATGTTTTTTTACGAATCCTTCTGGCTTGAACAATCTTGGTAGAGGATCACCAAAGGAACGTTTCTGCAAAATTATATTGAAATCGGTCCAGTGGTTTCTGACAAGAAGATTTTTTAAGTTTTTAGTTAAAAATTCTATTTTTAGCTCCTGTGACCTAGATATGCAATAGACCGGAACCATTTGAACAACTTTGAAAAAGGGCCAACCAAGAATTATTCCTGTGAAGTTTGGTCAAAATCCAATCAGTGGTTTAGGAGGAGATGTTTGTGGACGGACGGACGGACGGACGGACATAGGACGACGACGACGACGACGACGACGGACGGTGAGTGATCACAAAAGCTCACCTTGAGCTTTCAGCTCAGGTGAGCTAAAAATATATAAATAACGACAGCTTCCTTTGCATATTAGATTTGCTACTCTGTTTTTGCGGTGAATTATGGATATCATTAATTCGAATTATGGATGTTATTAATTCAGTCCAATGTATGGATATCACTAATTCGAATTAATGATATCCATAATTACAATAAGTGATATCCATAAATCAGCGGAATAATGGATATTCATAATTCGATTTATTGATATCCATAATTCAAATTAGTGATATCCATAATTAAAATTATGGATATCCATAAATCGATTTGAATTAATGATATCCATAAATAGAATTATAGATATCATTAATTCAATTTATGGATATCTATAATTTGAATTATGGATATCTTTTATTCGGCTGATTTATGCATATCACTAATTCGAATTATGGATAAACTGAATTATGGATATCTATAGATATGGATTAAATAGTAAAACGGCGCCCCATAAAGAACGACCAACACAAACTATCGCTTTAGAACGGTCAACAGTAAAAAAACACCGTGGTTTCAATTGGTTTAACAAAAATTCCAATATTAGCCTTGTCTAGGTGGGATGAAAATTCCTGCATCATTAGAAAGGATAACTGGCCTCAAATGAAAGCTTATAATATCTTCCGTCTCTTGACGTGCCAAAAAGTTAGCGTCAGATTGTAAGATGGAGAGATACAAACACACCAGTCTAAGGCAGAGCGCAGAAAATTTAAATGAAACAATAAACATATAATGAACCTGAGGCCAACGTATCAAATTCATATTTTGGAAGTCAATATACACAAAAACAAAATTAGGAATGTTTAGACAGACAGATAGACAGCCATGGACCCTAAAAAGGGGTGTAATCAGGCGTAAATGTAAATTAAGCATTATTTGGTAAGCATGCTTCGCCCACCATGCCGGAACAGAGATTTAGGAAAATACGAGAAGGTAAAAAATCCGGGGTTTAGAAGGTCTGTTTATGGCTTTGCTGTCGCAAAAACATCAGACTTAAATCACATAAAAGTCTTCCAACACCCTCACCGTCCCTCCAATTTAGAAAAGGAATAAACATTTTACAAATGCATACTTTTGAACAGATAATTAAACGTCGACTATTGAAACCTAACAGGCATTTCATAAAACACGCCGATAAAATCAAAGGGTTACACTGTTTCGTTAGTTGGGGCACTTTGGTGTGTAAATATTTGCTCTTGCTTCTCAAAAAATCTAAAATGACTTTTATATATGGTCTTATGTGATGCTATGTAACATGAGTTAGTTCTGTTGTATTGTTGAAAGGAATAGACTTTGATAACCCTAACCCAACTACACTGTTGGCCGTCTATCATTATGGCTTTCTTTAACCCATTAATACCTTGCGTCCAATAAAAGGGATCTGGGAAACAGTTCAATCTTAGATCAAACGCCGCTGAACGTGGTCGGATCAGGGGCTACACTATTTTCATTAAATATTAGAATTTTCATAAAACATGGTGACAATAAAAACTAACCAAACACTCATTCAGCTGGAAATGAGTCTGTCCAAATGGAGAGGTAGACGAGTCCACCAGGCATAAATGGGTTAAGATAAAAACGATAATTCGTTTATAGATTGGAGTGGGTTACAATTCTGAAACACACCACCACTTTTCTTGCATGTTTTAACATATATTTCTAAAGACATACACATTCCAATTTTTATTCAGCTGTGTGTTTAATTTTGCTTCGTCCTTCTAACTTCAGTCCTTTTTGACTTTTATTTTACTATGCTGTAGCTGGTGTTGTGCTGTGTGGCGACGTAAAAAGTCTCCCCGTACATCATCATAGTGCAGGTTATATTTTATTTCTTTTGGGTCACTGAGCCCATCCTGGTTATTTTGAAAATTGAATGCCGCTTAAGCCAGTGCTAGGGGCATATGCAGCCTCGCAAAATACAATGTTGCATATGAAGGGACTCAATCAAACCGAGTCTCCGATTTTCGTGATTTTATGTGTTCTTTGTTTCCAAAGGCAATCCTTTTTGACTTTTATTTCATTTACATCTTTGGGTTTGTGATATGCGATATATACTCCGAAGAAATTAATTTTACAAATTATTTATTTTCTTATTACCTTTCGTGTATTCGATTAAAAAGTTGAATGATGATGTTCAACTTTAATAAAAAAAAATCTGAAGTGTGGCCTGCAGAAACAAAGAACACACGATAGACCGACAATCGGAGACACGGTTATATTAAATCTTTTTATGTGGAGCATTGCAGTTTGTGAGGCTGCATACGCTTAGCCACAGCTTAAAGGGTATTCGAATTTCAGAATGGCCTCAATGATCCCGAAGGAAATAAATACATAACCTGCACTATGGTGAAATGCTGAGCCCGCCTTATATATTATTATATCCGTATTAGTTAGCTATACTATCAAACTTCATTGTACAAAACGGAACTAATATAACGAGAACATACCTATAAGTTTTACCCCCTTAAATCACACTTTTATATAGTAAAACTGAGGTTCACAGGTGTAAACATTATTTTTCTTATTTCTGCTCAAAAATATAGATTGTGGGTACTCGTTAGAACTGACTCGGCGAGGCGGATCTAACGAGTACCCACAATCTATGTTTTGAGCAGAAATCTATGTTTTGAGCAGAAATAAAGAAAATATCAGATTTCTTAACTGAAAACTTTCAGTTCTTGGTGGTGAAATTTTCAATATATTTGAATAGGCGTGTTTTCATAATGATATACCTAAAATATAATTGAAGATACTCAGGAAACTTATAATACTGAATAATATACATTGTGGTTATAAGTCTAGCATTCAAGCGACATGTAACTGATCTGATTATATATTGTCTAACAGAAAATATCAATGGTTTGTTGTAGTTTTATTTCTGTTTTATTTGATCTAGGTATAAATTAGTCAATGTTTATTATATTCCATTAATCCTATATCTATACTTGTCAGACATAGTGTTTTTGAATCAGTTATTCGCGCACAAAATTACTTTATTCAACTTAAATATTTGAAGTCAATATACTCGTACCTTAAAAACCGTAATAAAAATGCTAGTTTTCTTTGTAATTCCAATGACTGTTATTGCCCTGTCTGAAGATTTCTATTCACATGTATCGAACACTGATTATACAGTATGGAACCAGACAACTATTGACGCCACACTGTTTTGGTACCGTGAAAAAAAGTCCTATCTAAAAATGGAGTATACGGAGTAGATGTTGTATACAGTGTAAGGTAAAAAAGACTGCATTGTTCTATTTAATTCAGGCCACAGGAGGTTCCTGAAGGAAACAAATTCCAGATGGTAAAAGATTCTATAGGGACTATTTGGCTGAGTGGAGTGCTACAACGAGTCGGACGGGCATTCCAGTTTGTGACCCTGAACAGGAGGAATTTTTGGGATGTCATATGGCGGGCAATGTCATGTGTTTTCAGGTGATGAAGAGGGCATGAAAATTCCAGGAACTATTGCTGACTCAAGTGGCCTCTCACCAAAACCTGGATCTGATTTGGGCCCATGGAACTGTAGCAGGTGAGACACTTTGGATTTCTTAGCATTGTAGCCTATGGAGAAATTAATAGGGGTGTGTAACCAGTATAATAAACTGGATATCAAAATGTATCAACATACATAAATCCTCCACCGTTTCGTGCCTCGCTTTCCTCTTACTAAAATCATAACTAGGGTATAACAATAAAGGGGGCTAAGTGCATATGCGAACACTGAAGGATGCGTGTGTCGCTCAAAATATCGCTACTACCGCTCGTCCTATTATCATTCTAATATATTGTCGAACCTCAATAGCTCGAACACCGATGGCTCATTTACCATGGCCAATTCGAACTCATTTTTGAGTCCCTACGAAATTCTTTCCATAGCCCAAGAAAACAAATGTTTAGGACTTATTTATTATTTATCATGAAATTGTCTTGTGTGTACTCATTAGAATCGCCTCATCGAGGCGACTCTAATGAGTACACTCAACATAAAATTATTGTGTAGAAAGTCATAAAATAATCCCCTAAATTACCGCTATTTGCTTTCTAACCTGGCGCCATGAAAAATCCTCAGTGGCCTGAACTACCCATATCTCGGATAAATTTCTATGATCCCAAAGATGGTTCAACTGTAGTTGATAAATTTCAGTAATTGTCTGCAGTCTGTACAGCGAATTCCCTGACCAAAATCCGCGCCCCTACCCTTCTTTTCGATGCTTATACGTCTTGTTTTGACAGTTCTTTTTGTGTATTAATGGAATATACTTTCAGGGGAAGTGTATTGATTTCCCTTGCAACATTCTACACGCCTCCGAATGTCGGTGACGATCAGTACCTGAGCACCGTCTTCAGTGCCATCACAGAACTGCAGAAACAACACAAGAATTTCATTCACATACTCGCAGAAAATTTCAACATATCAGCTTTGACTGGAATAGCCCGTCTCTTCGCAGTGTAAGTGAGATTTTCTTGGATGTTGCCCTTGAATTGTGTTTAGAGCAAATGATTGGAGTCTCAGCTAGGTAAGACAACTTTCAAGGGGAGACACATCAGGCACCAGTCCATATACAACAATGAGGCGGTTTTACATAAAGAAAGACGGTGTGCAGAAATTCACGAAAAATCTCATATTCCACAAATCGTGAGACCTTAACAGCATCCCATTTTGATTCTCGCTGCTTAAGAACTATAAGAAAATCCAGTTTAAACAGCTATCTTTCAGTTATCACTGTACATGTGCTGGCTACCTAAAAACTGGACATATGCATTGATCTCACTCATTTACGAGATAACAGATACTCTGCCTCTAATTGCAGACCAATGTCGCTAACTTGTGTGGTTTGCAAGATCCTTGAGCACAGCTTACACAGTTTAATAATGAATACTAAATACTAACGGACACGCAACATGGATTCGGGTGCAGGCTCTAATACGAAACATAACAGATTGCAACTATCAAAGGTACAGCGAGTCAACATAGCTCAGGCAAAGACCAGATGGACACCACCCTACCATACTTTGCCAAAGCCTTCGATAAAATGCCGCATATGCACCTATTTCAAAAACTGGATTACTACGTGAAACCCTGACCTGGATGGTGACCATTCTCAGTAGGTGATTTTGGTTGGTCACAGAACGAGGTACTTTCAGATGCTCCCTAAGATGCCATCCTTGGGTCCTTGGGTTATTTAATTTTTAGCCTTGATTAACAACTTCCTTGACATCAGAAGCAGTAAAAGACATCATAAGCCTGACTATTTGCAGAAAACTGTTTCTTGTATCAACATATCGGGACTGACAAGAACTTCAACTCTTAAGGCATACCTCTTTGCTCTCGAGGAATGAGAAGAAGGGTAGTGGTCCGTTTTCTTGACACTTCAGGTTGTGAGTGTTCTCAAGGTTCATTCATTTTAGAATGTGTTTATCACTACAGCTGGTGTGTGCCGTGTGGCGGCCGTAAAACATCACCATAAGGTAGTTTATATTTTCTGGTCCTTTCCGATCATTGAACCACTTCCGGGATTTTAGAAAACTTATATGATGGTCACTGATCAGGACTAATTGGCCAAAACAAGTTAGTCTGACCAGCAAAACTTGACAGTTCAGTTGTCTTTAGTTTTTGAGTGTTTTTGTTTGCTTTTAGAATGTTTATAATCCTGGAAAATGCACAGTAATCAGAATGTGTACCAACAAACACTTTAGGAAGAACACCACTTACAAGTTTCACAGCCAATTCCTGGAAACAGAAGACTGTAGCAAGTATGTGGGTGTTAGCATCAGGACTTGAGCCAGAAGAAAGACGTATGTACGAGGCATAGAAGTAACCAAAACACTAGGCTTCCACCTACAGCCGAACTCAAGCTTAGGTCAGCCAACTATGCATTAACGTCTTGGAACTCTCACATAGCCAAGAGGATATTAATACAATTGAACAAGCCCAACGCAAAGAGGCAATATTCGAGTGTCTCCCAGAAGCGTCACTGCCATGGTAAATAGCCTGAATCGGAGCCCCTATCTACAAGAAGGTTCAACCAGCGCCGTATCATGCTGTTTAACATCCAGCCAACCAAGTAGACATCGGATACAACAGCACCGTCCTTCAACCTAAAGACACCCAGCCGGACAAGGGGATCCTTTAAACTCTAGCTGTCATGTACAGTACAGAGTGTGTATAAACACGCCCAGAACAATCAATGGCTAGAACAGCCCACTACAAGAATGACGTTGCTCATCATTTAATAACTGTAAAGCTGTCCTAACCCAGGCAGTACTCGTCTCCACGCTAGCATACTAAACTGGATCACGACTTGAATATATACTTAAAACCAGTAAAAGCGCAGCTGTCTATATTTTGACTGCACTCTAAGTTAACGCTGTTTTGTTGTATGTAACAAGGAAAAGAAAATTACAGCGATCAATGGTGCTAATTTCAAGACAACACTTTACCGCAGCTGATACTGCAGTTCGGATTTGCATAAAGGAACACAGCTCAACTTTGATGTAAAAATTTAGCTAACATACTTTTTATTCAAAATGTCGCAACGGCTCTATGACTGGTTATTTTGTGTTGAAAGCATTACGAAAACAAGCCTCTTCAAATATACTGAAAATTTTACAACCAAAAAATTGAAATTTTTCAGATAAAAATTCTGATATTTTTCTTCTTTCTGCTCAAAAACATAGATTGTGGGTACTCGTTAGAACCGCCTTGCCGAGGCGGTTCTAACGAGTACCCACAATCTATGTTTTGAGCAGAAATAAGAAAAATAATGTATACCCCTGTAAACCCCACTATTACTATATAAAAGTGGGGTTTAAGGGGGTCAACATTATATAAGTATGTTTTCGTGATGATTTGGTAAGTTTAAATATGGTTGCGAAGTCTGTTGGTACATGTCAAGGACCAGATTTCACTGATTTTTAGCTTTTAAATAACAGGGTAGCATAAAAACCTGTAGTTACACTTAACATGACATTTACGGTAACTTGAATGAAACAAAAACTTGACTGAACGGTTCTTGTTTCGTCGACTATTGAGTCGACGAAACAAGAACCGTTCAGTCAAGTTTTTGTTCCATTCAAGTAACCCAACAATGAGATGCTTTCTTTTTAAATGACACTCAAGACGATTTTCAAAATCCATGCAAATTTAATAAAATCTGAAATTTGAGATATGGACTTCAAGAAACTTTAGTGTTTTTAACGTACTTTTATTGCTGGAACAATTATGGATACCATCGCACAAAACCTTTGTCGATTTTACGTTTTAAAAATGTTAAAAAAAGAAATTTGACGATTTTACCAATTTTCATCAAAAGTTTAAGCACGAGTGAGCATCTGAGAACTATTAAACTGTTATTGTACGATAGGTAAGATGATTTAAGCAAAACAAATGCTTGAAACATTGCAATAAATGAGAAAAAAAAAATACTTGTTGCGTTTCTAATGGCTTTAAGTTTTGTTAGAATATACGAGTATGTGTGTAATCTTTTCAGCCCGGCAAACCAAAACAAATATCTGTGCAAAACAGTGTCGTTCCAAATTAGACGGCTAGTGACGAGCCGTCTCATCTGCAGCTACACTGTTTGCCATTTTTTTTTTTAATTTTAGACAGAACCTCTATTTGCATCAGAGGACATTTCCGAATTGAAAGATGGAACAGTCCACTTCAGAAACTCAGGGATGAAAGGGTTAAACTTTTCCAGAGTGTGACATGTCCCATCTCCTTATCGCTGGACAAAATATAATCCAACTCAGAATCCTGCTCGTTTCCTGGAAACGAAGATGAAGTTAGTTTCCGCATTACGAAAACATGCCTATTCAAACATACAAAACATTTCACCACCAAAAACATTGAAAATTTTCAGATAAAAAATTCTGATATTTTTCATATTTCTGCTTAAAACATAAATTGTAGGTACTCGTTAGAACCGCCTCGTAGGTACTCGTTAGAACCGCCTCTACGAAGCGGTTCTAACGAATACCCGCGATCTATGTTTTTGAGTAGAAATAATAAAAATAATGTATACCCCTCTAAACCCCAAATTTACTATATAAAAGTGGGTTTTAAGGTGGTCAATATACAGGCATGTTTTCGTGATGGTGTAAAACATAACAAAAAATCTATGAGGTATATCCAGTTCCATTAATTTTCTGATTCGGTAGCGGCCAAACAGGAAAAAAAGCAAAATCACCCTGTACAATCTGATGAGGACCGTTTCCGTTTACCTCGTTACTGGAGAACCTTATGATAAATTTGGACTTGAGCCGGCATTCGAAAAAAGGGATCTTATGGTTTTCCGGTTTGTGGCACTTCACATGAGCAGTCCCCGTTTAGGGCTACAGGCATTCGTTTTTGCCTGAGCTTTCTCAAGGTCTCTTCTACATGTCTGCGAACAGCAAAGGCTCTGGTGAGACTGCGCTTATGCGCAGTCTCGCCTGAGCCATTGCTGGTCGCCTATGTGATAAGTGCCGTTTTCTCATGTGTTTGGTCATATGTTGATCAGACTTGAGGATGGGCTTGTTGTACTGGGCCTCGGCTGTTTGCATAAGCGTTAAATTACAGTACGAACAGTACGAAATATTTAAACTTACCCCTTGATCCTTTTCACAAATGAAATACATTTTCTCATTGCAAGATATATCAGCCCAATTATAATCAAGAACTCTATACAGAGCTAGACAATCTTCTTCTCTGAAATATAGAAGTGACGAACGTCGAATCTGACCAGTGATTTAAACATGTCAGCATGAATGGATCAAGAAAAATGACAGAATACATCTCACCAAGTTAATAATGGTGGTTTACAGTATCGTTGGCAAGGAGAGCTGACACCGTCTTTCTAAAAACCGGTCTACTCTAAAAGGAAAGAATTCGTTGCCAAATCGAGCAATTGTTTCCTTTAAGAGTAGACCCTTTTCAGAAGGGAGGTAATTAATTTTGACAGTGTTACCTTCTTTGAAAGTGTATTGGCTGCCATACCATAAAATACATGCAGAATATGTATTGAAAAGAAAAAGAAACACAATTATTAACAAATGCACCAGATGAAGAATTAAAAATACACAAACGTTACTTTTATTATGTTCAATAACAATTTACCTTAGATATAAGACTTTTCCTACAACATTATTTACCCAAAGTATTCGGGCAGACAGTTCCTGAGCAAACAATGTAGATCCAGATCAGAATGCGGCGTGTGAGTCTACACCGTTCGCCACTCATCTAGAAATTTTACACAGAAGAAATGGTAGTAAAATGGTTTTGTCTAAAATTTAGGATAAATATAGTTAAGAGTTAAGCCGTCCGAATACTTGGGTACATACGGTATTATAATTATAGATCTTAACAGGCTGAAAGGTACAAAAGTTGGTTCATTCTATTTTAAGACGATGGTCAAACCTGTATTTTCCCTTATTTTACGTGTGCGCGAGACACAAAAGTGCACGTGGAAAGAGACACATTTAGTACAGAATGACTGTCGCCAGTTAAGCACGCGGAATCGGCCGACATGATGTCGGCCGATTCCGCGTGCTTATTTGGCGACAGTCATTCTGTACTAAATGTGTCTGTCCACGTGTACTTTTGTGTCGCAGAAACGTCGACCGACCACTGTGAGGTCGACTTTTTAAGTTTGCCTTATTACTGACCTGTGAGCCCGTCAACTCGTCTATCCGTGGTCATTTAGCAAAAAATGGGCCTCTTAAACCATTAGAAATACTTTGATATTTTTTTTTTGCACACAGATTGATACAGGTAAGATCTTGCTAATGGGTTTGCTAAATGCCATTTTAAGTTGCTCGCAGCTAAGCTGAGGCCAATATTAGCAAATGCAATTTGTCTTTGACAGAGGCAAAGCCGAAGTCACAAAATTCTTTTCTCTAGCCTTTTAAGTAAACATGACAATAACCCTTGAACCCTAAGGAATATTTTGATTACTTTTTCCCTACAGACTGATATTGACAAGCTCTATCCAATGCCATTTTTAATAATTGCGGCTAAGCCAAGGCCAAAACTGTGAAAATATGAAAATGATCATGTCTTTAGTTCTATGGGGGACTTCGTCGAAATTGCATGACCCTCAGAAAGTCCACCGACCGAAAAGTAAACTTTCAGAGAGTGTCCTATAATCAACCTGCGTGTCCGTGGTCAGTTAGCAAAATGGTAATGACTCTACAACTGTCAATATTTTGATAATATTTGCCATACCAAATGATACCAATTGACAAGATCTTGTCAATGACTTTGCCATATGCCCTTTTTTTCATTAGAGGCACAAGTGAGAATGAGGTGGGTCTTGCACCTGAGCGATAGTTGACTATTTAACAATATTGAACGAGCATTACACAGTCACACATAACTTAGACATAAAAATAATGGCACTCTGTCAGTAGTCTTATTACTGATAAGCGACTGGACACAACAAAAACTGGTACAATGTCAATAAATGATAGATAGGTAGATGCCCAATAGGGACTTTAGTACTGGCGTATTTATCTGATCCAAGGGAAATATCCTCTCCAAAATATCTATTACCCCAGAGAAGACCTCTTTTCCATTCCCTGCTGGGATATCACAATCGCCTTTTTATGACACATCTTTGCTCTCTCTTGCATGGCGCCTATGTAGCGGCAATAAAATTTATACAGTATAACCTCAATGGCTCGAACCCGGATGGCTCGTTTAATGTGGATGATTCGAACTCTTTTTTCAGTCCCTACAATATTCTTCCTATAGCTCACGAAAACAAATATTTAGGGATTTTTTCTTATTTTATCATGGAATAGTATGTTGTGTGTACTCATTAGAATCGCCTCATCAAAGCGATTCTAATGAGTACACTCAATAGATTCTAATGAGTACACTCAACATAGAATCATTGTGTAGGAAATCGAAAATATTTCCCTAAATTATCGCTATTTGCTTCCTGACCTGGCGCAATGATTAATCTTCAGTGGCTCGAACTACCCATGTCTCGAACGAATTTCCATGGTCCCAAAGATGTTCGAGCCATTGAGGTTCGACTGTAAGTGGTGCCACGTTTGGTCTCATTTGAGCTTTGTCTTTAGTGCTAAATAAGATTATATAATAAATATTACTCATAGAAGCAGTATTACTTTTGGTCCCAATAGTGTCAGCCAGTACTACTTATATGACTCCCTGCGTCCCAAGAATGCCAGCCAATACTACTTATATGAACCCCTGCGTCTCCAGAGTGTCAACCAATACTACTTATATGACTCCCTGCGTCCCGAGAATGCCAGCCAATACTTCTTAACACCTGCGTCTCCAGAGTGTCAGCCAGTACTACTTATATGACTCATTGCGTCCCGAGAATGCCAGCCAATACTACTTATATGAACCCTTGCGTCTCCAGAGTGTCAGTAAATACTACTTATATGACTACTTGCGTCCCGAAAATGCCAGCCAATACTACTTATATGACTCCCTGCGTCCCGAGAATGCCAGCCAATACTTCTTAACACCTGCGTCTCCAGAGTGTCAGCCAGTACTACTTATATGACTCATTGCGTCCCGAGAATGCCAGCCAATACTACTTATATGAACCCTTGCGTCTCCAGAGTGTCAGCCAATACTACTTATATGACTCCCTGCGTCCCGAGAATGCCAGCCAATACTACTTATATGAACCCCTGCGTCTCCAGAGTGTCAGCCAATACTACTTATATGACTCCCTGCGTCCCGAGAATGCCAGCCAATACTACTTATATGAACCCTTGCGTCTCCAGAGTGTCAGCCAATACTACTTATATGACTCCCTGCGTCCCGAGAAAGCCAGGCAATACTACTTATATGAACCCCTGCGTCTCCAGAGTGTCAGCCAATACTACTTATATGACTCCCTGCGTCCCGAGAAAGCCAGCCAATACTACTTATATGAACCCCTGCGTCTCCAGAGTGTCAGCCAGTACTACTTATATGACTCCCTGCGTCCCAAGAATGTCAACCAATACTACATATATGAACCCTTGCGTCTCCAGAGTGTCAGCCAATACTACTTATATGACTCCCTGCGTCCCGAGAATGCCAGCCAATACTACTTATATGAACCCCTGCGTCTCCAGAATGTCAGTCAATACTACTTATATGACTCCCTGCGTCCCGATAATGCCAGCCAATACTACTTACATGACTCCCTCCGTCCCGAGAATGCCAGCAAATACTACTTATATGACTCCCTGCGTCCCGAGAAAGCCAGCCAATACTACTTATATGAACCCCTGCGTCTCCAGAGTGTCAGTCAATACTACTTATATGACTCCCTGCGTCCCGATAATGCCAGCCAATACTACTTACATGAACCCTTGCCTCTCCAGAGTGTCAGCCAATACTACTTATATGACTCCCTGCGTCCCGAGAATGCCAGCCAATACTACTTATATGAATCTCTGAGTCCCAACCAAAGCTACTTATATGAATTCTTGCGTCCCAAGAGTGCCAGTCAATACTACTTATACGACCCCTGTGTCTCCAGACTGCCCGATAATACTACTTATATGAACCTCTGCGTCCAAAGAGTGCCAACACTACTACGTATATGAATCTCTGCGTCACAAACGTGACAGCCAACACTACTGATGAATCCCTGCGTCTGCAGGGGTGCCAGTCAATACTACCTATATGAATCCCTGCATCTCCAGAGTGCCAGCCAATACAACTTATATGAATCCCTGCATCCCAAGAGTGCCAGCAAAGCTACGTATATGAATACTTGCGTCCCAAGAGTGACAGCAAATACTTCTTATATGAATCCCTGCGTCCTAAGAGTACTACTTATATGAATCCTAGCGTCCCACGAGTACCAACCAATACTACTTATATGATTCCTTACGCCCCAAGAGTGCCCGCCAATACTACTTTTATGAAAACCTACTCTCCCAGAGAGCCAGTCAATACTACTTATATGAAAACTTGCGTCCACAGACAGCCAGCCAATACTACTTATATGAAAACCTGCATCCCCAGAGTGCCAGCCAATGCTATTTACATGAGTCCTTGCGCCCCAGGAGTGCCAACCAATACTACTTATATGAAAACCTGCGTCCCAAGAGTGCCAGCCAAAATTACTTATATGAAAACCTGCGTCCCCAGAATGCCAACTAATACTAGTCATATGCCAGGCAATACTATTTATATGCTACCATATTTGCTTTTCAAGTAGCTTCACTTTTAGGGAGAATGCAAATATTATCAGGCCCCAGTGATCTTCTTGGCGTTGTAGCCTTTCATCTTAAAGCAGTTTGATATACTTCTGAAAAGGGATCTACTCTAAAAGGAAATAGTTTATTCCCAAAGAGACCAAAGCCCTTTTCAGAAAGGAGGCAAAATAATTTTGACAGTTGCTTCCCATGCAAGTACATTAACTTCCTCTCAATGGAATGGATGCATCGGCAAGGGAAATAACTCTGATCTGACTTAAACATATTCACCTCTGTTGTTAATGATTGCGTGTTTGTTTGCCTTAATTCGAGTCAGGATAAGTGAGCTTTATACGGTAATCATGCGACAAAGAACCAGACCAATCTGTTCTGTCAACACATCATTATCTGCACTATTGACGCACAAACTGGAATTAATACTCCTTCAAATATTCTGACATGAATATTTACCTCCATCCTGACTCGGGGATGGCTGTGACTACTCTTAAGGGAAATACGCTGGAAGACAATCTTGTCCTTTTAAGAGTAATCCAATTTTTTGGAACTGATTCAAGTATTTTGGAACTTTAAAATTCTTATCTGCAAAAGTTACTCACACCCCATTTGAAAAAGAAATGGCGTCGATATTTTCAGGTGTATCCATTCCCTTTAAATTTTCTGTAACATATGCCCAGTAAACACACAACGTCGTAACAACGTCGCTTCGACGTTGCCGCGACGCCATGAGTTGAGTGGTGAAAGGTTTAGCGGTAAACGCTTGTGTCTACAGTTTTTTGGCCGCGCCAAGCGAAAAAGTGCCTTCGAGCATGCGCAAAATGTGCGGATACATATCATCCTGCAGGTGTACAAAGTCTCTCTGTGCATTTGTTCTCCATTCATACATTATGTAGTATATAATGATTCTGTTAGTGAATAGCTAAGGTGCTCATCAGACTGCGTGTACGTGATAGCTGATCTATGCCTTCGCTATTCACATACGCCCATATTTGTTATGGCGTGTGTCATACAGTTCTTCAAACAATCAGACACATGTGTGCTGACTGTACGTTACCCTTTAACCTTCACCACTCTGGGCTAGTTCAGCAGACGACAAATTGATTATGTTTTGCTTATTTTTCCCGAAAACAGGTTTTGACATTTTACACAAACTGTCTCCTTAGGAGACAATTTGCTCAAAATGTTAAAGCTTGTTTGCAGGGAAAAATAAGAAAAAATGTCATCAGCTGAGTTTTTTAAATGGCGTGTTTAGCATTAAAGCGCAAAGAAAATTGGTAGCAGACGTCATTCTGCTTTATTATTATTATTTTCCCAGAAAACGGAAGGAAAAAACCTCATATCGTTTGCTGCAAATAAAACTGGTCTTTACCGGCCATTATGGTTGTTGCTGTTGGGTTCACCAGTATGCCAGTTACTGTAGTTCATAGGCTCTCCCCGTTGTCTGTCCCATACCCAGGAAGCTTCTGTTTCGATGTCATTTCCAGCTGTCCAATAGCCGGCAGCATTACCTAAAGACAAGAAGTCTCTTTAAAAAAGAACAGCTGCCGATAGTACCAGGCGCTGCTTTTTTCCTGGAAGAAGTCTGAGATTTTATACGTAAGCAGGTTGTAAGGCACGATTTAGTATAGATCATGATTCAAACGTCGAAATGAAATAAAACATACCAAGTACGATGGCTATATGAAAGGCCACAATCACCGAATCCAACCCCCAAAGCACTGGATAAGGGTTTAATGACATAAAACGACAACACGAAGCCCCATTTCATCTAAAAAGTATGAACACGAGGAATAAAAACTGTAACTTCCCGATTTGGAACGGACAACAGCTGTTGCAGCACTTAACGCTTAGTACTCTCGATAATATTTTCAGCAGACGACATATTGAAATATGTTTCTTATTTTTTCCCAGAAAACAGGATTTGACAGTTCAAGCGTTTTTAATTCGCTAGAAAACAGGATTTGACATTTCATGCAAATATTGCCTCCAATGGAGACAATTTGAATGAAATGTCAAATCCTGTTTTCTGGGGACAATAAGAAAAATATCGACAATTTGTCGTCTGCTGAATTAGCCAGGAGAGTGGTAACGGTTAAACCTGTTTTTTTTTTTCCTGGTACCAAATCTCTCGTCTTTGAGTAATCCTTGTACAGTTTCAGCTCATCACGAAAACACGCCTATAAAATTTCGACCCCCTTAAAAGCCCACTTATACAGTAAAACTGGGGCTTACAGGGGTATACATTATTTTTTCTTATTTTGCAAAAAAACAACATAGATTGTGAGTACTCGTTAGAACCGCCTCGGCGAGGCGGTTCTAACGAATATCCACAATCTATGTTTTGAGAAGAAATGCGAAGAATATCAGAATTTATTATCTGAAAATTTTCCTTTTTTGGTTGTAAAATTTTCAATATATTTGAACAGGCGTGTTTTTGTAATGTATATAATTGTTCAGGTTGCACACTTGATCTAGGAAAGATTAAGGATTAACAGGATTACTGTTACCCTCTTTTTTCGTTTCTTCCTTTTCAATCCTTTAACCGTCTTCTATAAAGGTCAATTTACTTATATGCTACGCCATGTTGTATTATTGTATATTGACAGTTCTCATTTAATACTGTATGTATTCTGAGAAAAATAAGGTTGATTTGATTGATTGAACAGTCATTTAGTCTACGGCCCAACCCACCGTCGTGCAAGTAAAAGGAGCATCAGAGTTATTAACTTTTAGGAACGACTCCGTTTCAACATTTGTCAATATGCTGAAAACCTGTTAGATTATTGGCAATTAGTGCCGACCCAGATTAGACGCCTAGTTTTGTGGCGACTCTGCTGAGACTTAAGTGTTTGATCAGGTCAGGATGTCCGAATGCCTGGGATAGTTAGGACATTTGTTGTCACAGCCGAACTCATTAATACACACACTGCCCCCGATTATTTTTGTTTACAAAATTAAATTACTCTGTTGTGAGTCATATATCTCAAAAAAGCTGAAGTACCTGCCTGCGCACTGTGGGGCCCTGATTGGAGTGTGCGGAGGTATATTCTGACCATGGTCATTGCCTTTCGCTGGGAGAACTATCAGTGCTCATGATATATGTGACTATTACGCGTACGAAATGCTTTTGTTTAATGTTTTTTCTTGCTGTATTGTTGACATAAAATAAAAATTAAAAAAAAAAAAAAAAAAAAAAAAAAAAAAAAAAAAATCATTAGCTTTGATTGAAGTAATCACAAAGCATGCTGTCGATCGCGTAACGTCTACGTTATGTCCTATAACTTTATAGCGAATAATCATTACTTTACGATATTGATGGTCTTGTTTTAGAAGTTTAACAGTTAGAAAATTATCACGGATACAGGAGACACACTACTATTGACGCCACATTATTTTGGTACCGTGAAAAATAGTCCTATATAAAAACGAGTGTACGCAGTAGATGGTGTATACACTGCAAGGTAAACAAAACTGCACTGTTCTGTTTATTTCAGGCAACAGGAGGTTCCTGGAGGAGAATTCTAGACAGTAAAAGATTCTATAGGGAACTTTTTGGCTGTGTGGACTGCTACAAAGTGTCGGTCGGTCATTCCGGTTTGTGATCCTGCATAGGAGGAGTTTTTGAGCTTTCACATGGCGGGCAATGTCATGTGTTTTCGAAGTGGTGAAGAGGACATGAAAATCCCAGGATCTATTGCTGACTTCAGTGGCCATTACATCACACCAAAACCTGGATCTGATTTAGGACCATGGAACTGTAGCAGGTGCGAGACTTTTTAGCTCTTAATATTGTGCCACAGAGAAAAATTAATAGGGGTGTGTGACCGGGTGCTCGCGAAAAACAAATATTCTAAACGGCGGCACCCATACGGCGGCACCCACGCCACGCATAACAGCTTTAAAATTACAAGTATAAGCTTTTACAAAAAGCTTATTCCAATCTTAGCACACGATAAATGTTAAAGCTGATTTTTATACGGAATTGCAGATCTTGGAGAAATCGTCTGAATTCCATGATGCGAAATGTGAATTCTAGAGGTCTAAATGAGATCTCGTTCGGTTGGTCTCTACAGGAATGACCCTCACATTAAAAACAATTACAGCTAAATTCATTACGTTTACATTTTGAGGCTTTCTTCATCAAAACTAAAGTAATTAGTTAAGAATATAAAATGTTTGTAACGCTGTCCCGAGAAAGCTATAAATGGAGCTTAGCAGGACCAATGCAACCGCCTTTAAAAGTGAAATTGTCAAAATTAATGCATATCCCGTGACCTTTTATAAAGTGCTGTAATGGTAACTTTTTAGAATAGTCGACTCGTTATCTCGAAGTCAAATGGACTATCTGAAATATTCGAGATATCCGAATCTCGACGTATCAGATTTGCAGCCGGCCTCGGTGGCTCAGTTGGATGCGTCGTCCGACTGGAGACCAGGAGGTCGCGGGTTCAACCCCCACCGGGGTCGGCAACATTCTTTCGTGGAGTTTGATCATGAAATATTTTCTACGGTCATTCTGTCCCTTCCGCTGATTCAAGAAGGGCAGTTGTCAGTTTCTGGCGAAGGATGTGCACAATACTGGTAAACCGCTTAAGCCTGCTCAGTAAATGTGTGGTTAGGTAAACTGACCGCGCTCGACATGACCCCATTGGGTTGACTGGGCCGTAAAACCTCAACACAAACAAACAAATCAGATTTGCAGAATTGAGGTAAAAATAATTCGAGCAACCACATTTAAAAAATTTATATGTTATTGGACTCTTGAAGTAAGAGATATATCGAAAATTTTGTGGTAAAGAGGAGAAATTGCTCCTTAGGAGCAATTTCTCCTCTTTTCCACAATATTTTGTTACCTGTTCTTAGATTTCCATGTTAAAACAGGTACAAGAATTTCACTTCGAGATAAGCGTATTCGAGATAAGCGAGGTCGAGATAACGAGAGTCGACTGTATCTGCATAAGTGTGATGTGCTGAAACAGAGCATTGAGTGAATTGAGAACACCTTCTGTATATGTAGGTGTTCCAATAAATATTGTGCTAATCTGTTCTTTTGAGTGCTTTAGCTAGTCCTGGGTTTTAGCTGTTGACAAAGCGTCAATAAGGCCCATGGACGTAGACAATAATATATTTCTTATTTCTCAACCGATTATGATCACATTTGCACCAAAATACTTGTTTTCTAAACTGAATACTTTAAACATTTCAGCCCTGCAGACCAAACATTAATTTTTGGAAACTGTAAATCCTGATGAGAGTGCTCATAATGAACTGTCTCATCAGAATCTGCGCTATTTGCCATTTTGTTTTGATTTTTTGTTTGAGACACCTACTTGGAACAATAGTTCTGACAAGATTAAAAGACGGAAGAGGTCACTTCAGAAACACAGGGATGAAATGGTTAAAGCATCAATTGCTTTCAGCGGGCCATTCCCTCAAAACATAATTTCGTTTGATACCTGCAAGAGATTGGCATGTTTTTTTCAAAACGTTATCTTCCTCGGCATTGTCAATGTGAACCAGATATGAACCTCGCTCCTCGCAGTCTGCCTGTAATAATAATAACTAGAAGATGAGCCTGGGTTCAACATTTCCTACAAAATTCTAGGAGATCAGCCTGCGGATCCGTGGAGTCTGATCATCTTCTCTAGGATCTCTGTGGGTAGCCGAGAATCCAAAGTTTTCACTGTGCGCACGTGCAATCTTGTAGAAACGATGTGCCCTGGCTCAAATGCGATTGTTTATCACTGAAAGATACATCACGAAAACCATGCCTATATAATTTTAACCCCCTTAAATCCCACTTTTATATAGTAAAACTAGGGTTTACAGGGGTATACATTATTTTTCTTATTTCTGCTCGAAAACATAGATTGTGGTACTCATTAAAACCGCCTCGTCGAGGCGGTTCTAACGAGTACCCTCAATCTATGTTTTGAGCAGAAATATAAAAATATTAGATTTCTTTTATCTGAAATTTTTCATTTTTTGTCGGTAAAATTTTCAGTATATTTAAAGAGGCATGTTTTTGTAATGGTTGAAAGACAGAATAGATTTCTAATTCAATTGCTTCAAAAGTTCAAAGTTATCAGAGTAAAAGACATCATAACTTAATAATTTTTTTTCTGGAATGTATTTAAATGTCATTCTTTGTAGCATGGTATTCCATTCAATGAATGTACATATCTATAAGGCTTCACGAAATTATCTCAAAGACTGACGGCCAGCCCGTACATATTTTTCTACCAGATAGATAGATAGATAGATAGATAGATAGATAGATAGATATTCTTTATTTCCTCCACTGGTGGAGAGTTACGTAGTATTAACGTGGCATAACATATAACATACATACATTACATATTATATATGGGTCAAATAGATATGAGAAAGTATGTCATTGAGCTATGTACAATATGTTGGCATAAGTGGCACAATTGCATTATATTATGCCCCTGAGTACCACCAGATCAAACATATGACAACAACCTACGTATAACCGCTGAACAACCAGCCAAACATTACTAAGAGGTGCACAGTAAGTATTCCAGCTGTAATGCACAACGCCTCTTATACTCAGATACTAGACAACAAGATAACCAATTGTTTATCTACTTACCCTAAAATCAACGTATTTTTACACCTCATATAATCAAGAAACTAAAAATATAGTGTTCCTTTATCTTTGAATCCTCAGTTTGCCATACAAACATTCACAACAAATTAATTTTAAATACTTTTGTGTTTCTTCTTTCTGCGATTGCCTATCATTTAAACATATATAAATTCATCTTTACTTCTGGTCAAAAACTGGAAAATGAGGGCGCTTCAGTATTTTTAAAATAAGTATTTTTCACCACTTGAACCAGCTTCCCACTCGCATGTAATGTGTGAATAGACTACAGTACAAAGGACTTGTTGGTGCAAGGGTGGAACATTCTTTTATTTAAAAAAATACTGAAACACCCTCATTTTCCAGATTTTATATATGTTCTTTTAATCAAACAAAAAGGAGAACACGATGCTCTTAAGCGGGTCTTTAGAAATTACAAAAATGCACTATTCTCACAAATCTCTTCATGTAGTCCATTTCTTCACACGATTTATGCATATGTACGAGGGCGTGTCAATAAATAACCAGCCTATCCCATTTCCGATGGACCGAGACGGTCACGAATTTCATGCTTTGTTTCAATATATGATTTATACATGGGTACAAAATTACACGCGTATCGAGTCATTCTTTAATAAGATATTGAATGCCAAACATGGCTAGTGATGCAAAGGTATGCTTTTCATCTAAAGTTGAGTACCGTGCTGTAATTCGGTACTTGTATTTAAAAGGTAAAACAGGCAAGGAAATACACGGCGAGTTAGCCGATGTTTATGGGTCTTCTGCACCATCTTATGCTCAGGTTAAATTCTGTGTAGGGGAATTCAAACGCGGTAGAACGTCTTTAGAAGATGAAGCCAGGTCTGGACGCCCCCTGGATGCCACCGACGAAGAAATGTGTAAGAAAATTCGGGATCTGGTATACTCTGATAGGCGAATTCACGTGGAAGAAATAGCGCAGGCATTAGGCATTTCACATGGTAGCGTTTCAACAATCTTACATGATCGTTTAGGTATGCGCAAGCTAACAGCCCGTTGGGTCCCCAAATCCCTTAGCGATGAGCAAATGGCAACTAGAGCATCAGTATGCAGCGCCTTGTTGAAGCGTTTTAGGTCAAAAGATGATTTTCTTTTGCGTCGGGTGACTGTAGATGAGACTTGGGTTCATTATTATGAGCCAGAGAATAAAGCTCAGATTCGTCAGTGGGTAGGGCCTGGGTCCCCGAGGCCAAAGAAGTTTAAGACGCAACCATCTGCTGGCAAGGTGATGGCCACAGTATTTTGGGACGCAAAAGGCGTTATTATGTTGGACTTTTTACCCAAGAAAAGTACAATAACTGGAGTGTACTATGCAAACTTGTTAGACCAGCTGAGAACCGCCATCCATGAAAAACGCCGAGGTAAACTCTCTAAAGGTGTTTTGCTGCAACAGGACAACGCGAGAGTCCACACTTGCAAAGTTGCAATGGATGCTGTAGAGCGAAACGGGTATGAATTAATACCACATCCTGCCTATTCGCCTGACCTAGCTCCTAGCGACTTCTTCCTATTCCCAAACTTGAAAAAGGATATCCGTGGACTTCATTTCCGGTCTGATGAAGAAGTCGTGACGGCAGTTGAGGAGTGGGTCAATGGAAAGGACCCTGACTTTTTCAGTTTTGGGCTGATGGCACTTGAACACCGTTGGTCTAAGTGCATCATACTAGAGGGCAATTACATCGAAAAAGAAGAGGTGCATCTCAACCGGAAATAAGTTAGGCTGGTTACTTATTGACTCACCCTCGTATATTATGCACATGATTTATGAAAATGAAACAGGTAGTAAGCAAGACTTATTTGACCCCCCCCCCCCCACACACACACACACACATTTAACAAATTCTAGAAACAGGCAGGACATTTAGCGGAAACGAAACTTGACAATACCCAAGGGCCATAAATGTGTTGTATATTTGCATATTTGCTGTAATTGACGAATACCAATGCAAAACTTGGTCAAATGTCATCAATTTATTTATAAGACATTGAGCGGAAACGAAATTTTGACAGTACCCAAAGACCATAACTGTGTTGTATATTTGCGGAAATTGACGCATAACAATGCGTTTGCAAAATTTGGTCAAATTCCGTCAATTTATTCATAAGACATTGGGCGGAAACGAAAGTTTGACAATAACCAAAGCGCCATAACGTGTTGTATATTTGCGAAAATGGACGCGTATCAATCTCGATCTAGATCTGGTCAGTGTCAATGCATATGAGAAATTTGGACAATTACTATCGTTCTCAAGATATTGAGCGGAAACGAAATTTTGACGATAAACAAGGGCCATAACTCTGTTGTAAATTTTTGAAAATTAACGTTTAACAATCCCAATCTAGACCTCGTTAAAGACAATGCATATGCAAAATTTGATCAAATTCCATCGATTTGCTCACGGGATATTGAGCGGAATTTTGACAATAACCAAAGGCCATAACTCTGTTGTAAATCTGCGAAAATTGATGGGTATCAATCCCGACCTAAATCTGGTTAAGATCAATGCATGTGCAAAATTTGATAAAATTCCATCGATAAATTCACCCTCAGCGAAAACAAAATTCTGAGAATAACCAAGGGCAATAACTCTGTTGTAAATTTGCGAGAAAAAAATGATGCTCAAAAACTCCAACGTAAATGAATATGCAAAACTTATTCAAATTCCATCAATGTGTTCCTGAGATTTTGAGCGGAAACGAAATTTTGACAATAGCCAAGGGTTATAACTGTGTTGTAAACTTGCAAAAATTGACGCGTAACAATCCCAACTTAGATCTGGTCAACATCAATGAAAATACAAAACGTGGTCAAATTTCACCAATCTGTTCCCAAGATTTTGAGCGAAAATGAAATTTTGACGCTTAAGTGTTGTATATTTTCGAAAAGTGACGCGTAACAATCCCAATCTACATCTTGTCAACGTCAATGCATATGCGAAATTTGGTCTGATTCCATCGGTTCGTTCTCAAGAACTTGAAAAGAAACGAAATTCTACGATAATCAAGGACTATACCTCTGTTGTGAGTTTGCGAAAACTAACATATCACAATCCCAACCTAGATCTGGTTAAGGCCAATGCATATTCAAAATTTGACAACAGTATATCCAACAATACTTCGTATGCGTGGGGTATAATTGTCCCCCGCGTTTTCGAAGAAAAGTTAGGGGACATAGTATTCGGCTTTCCGTGGTGCGTGGTGCGTGGTTCGTGGTGCGTGGTTCCGAGTTTATAGCAGGTACCTTGTGAGCGCAACTCCTACAGTTTTTAACCAATTCTTCTGAAATTTTACAGGTGTCTTTATCATGGTCTGAAAATTTGCATGTGCTTTTTACAGAATCCTTAAATTATTTTCTTTCACTTTTTTTGCATTTTTAACTTAGACTTTTTTTGCATCGTGGTGCGAGGTTCCGAGTTTATAGTAGGTACCTTGTGAACGTAACTCCTCCTACAGTTTTTAACCAATCCTTCTGAAATTTTACAGGTGTCTTCATTATGGTCTGAAGATGTGCATGTGCTTTTTACAGAATCCTTAAATTATTTTTTTTTTACTTTTTCACATTTTAACTTAGACTTATTTTGCATGGTTCCGAGTTTGTAGTGGGGACCTTGTGAGCGCAACTCCTCCTACAGTTTAATGCCGATCCTTCTGAAACTTCACATTTATCTTAATCATGGTCTGAAGATATGCATGTGCTTTTACAGAATCTTGAAATAATTTTTTTCAAATTTTTCACATTTTTAGCTTAGACTTTTTTCATGCTTCAATACTATGAAAGTGTATATGTAGTAGGACTTTGTGAGCGTAACTCCTCCTAAAATTTTGGACCGATCCTTTTGAAACTTTACAGGTGTTTTTATCATGGTCTGAAGACATGCATGTGCTTTTTACAGAATCCTTAAATTATTTTTTTTTTTACTTTTTTCACATTTTTAACTTAGACTTTTTTGCATGGTTCTGAGTTTGTAGTGGGGACCTTGTGAGCGCAACTCCTCCTACGGTTTTATATCGATCCCTCTGAAACTTCACAGGTATCTTAATCATGGTCTGAAGATATGCATATGGTTTTTACAGAATCTTGATATAATTTTTTTCAAATTTTTCAAAATTTTAACTTAGACTTTTTTTCATGCTTCAATACTATGAAAGTATATATGTAGTAGGTACCTTGTGAGTGCAATTCCTCCTACAGTTTTATACTATTCCCACTGAAACTATACAGATGTTTAAACCATAGTCTGAAGATATGCATATGCTTTTTACAGAATCTTGAAGTTACTTTTTTTGTTTTTACTTTTTTCACATTTTTAACTTTTAACATAGATCTTTTTCATGCTTCAATACTATGACAGTGCATATAGTAGTAGGTACCTTGTGAGCACAACTCCTCCCACAGCTTTAAGCAAATGCTTCTGAAACTTTACAGGCATTTTGCTTGTGGTCTGAGGATATAAGTGTGCTCTTGTAGTCTTGAAATTATGTTTTTTGATTTTTTTTTTTTTGGATTTTTTTCCCACATTTTTAGCTTCATTTTTTTTCCTGCTTCAATACTTAGGTAAGTGATACAGGACCACTAGTCCTCTGGTTAACTTAATCATTTTTAACAGCTCAAATAAAAATAAGGCGGGGGACATAAATTCCCTATGGAATTTGCTTGTTAAACAAATTGTATTGAGCTAAAAGCTCAACCCAAACAGAATAACAGACAGGGCGAAACGGTATACCGCACAAAAACTTCCTTTAAAACTGGATATAAATCTTTGATCACATGCCATCAGTTTGTTCACAAGATATTGAACCGTAACGAAATTTTGACAATAACCAAGGGACATAAATCTGTTGTAAATCTGCAAAAATTGCCGCGTAATAATCCCAACCTTGATCTAGTTAAGATCAATGCATATACAAAATTTGATCAAATTCCATCCATTCATTCACAAGATAATGACCGAAAACAGAAATGTATGATAACCAAGGGCCATAACTCTGTTATAAACTTGCGAAAGAATTGATGCGTAATAATCCCAACCTAGATCTATGTCTATGTAGATCTAGATCTAGGTCAATGCATATGCAAAATTTGATTAAATTCAATGTTCACAAGATATTGAAATGTTGCATAACAGTGTTGCAAGTTTGCGAAATTGGCGATTAACCCTTAAAATGCCAAGAAAACCTACATCTGAAAATGTCGTCTGTTTATGTCGTCTGCTGAATATTCTTGCAAACTTTTCAAACCTAATTTTGCATACAGGCAAACAGTATGGACCCAGATCAGACTGCTCCTAAGGAGCAGCCTGATCTGGGTCCATACTGTTTGCAGAAATGACTTTTAAAATCACAAGCAGATGACAAAGCAGACGACAATTGTTGTGATTGGCAGTTTAAGGGTTAACAATCCCAACTTGGATCTGGTCAACGTCAATGTATATGTAAAACTTGGTCTAATTCCATTAATGCGTTCTCAAGATAATGAGCGAAAATAAAGCAGGTATAACGGAATGACGGACAACCTGAATCCAGTATACCCCACAATACTTCGTATGCGTGGGGTATAATTAAACAAATTGTTTTGAGCAAATAGCTCAACCCAAACAGAATAACGGACAGGGCGAAACAGTATACCGCACGAAATCTTCCTTTAAAGCTGGGTATAAATACGTATGTTTAAATATTTATTTGAAATAAAATACAAATAAATTGAAAAAAAAAATAAAATAAAATAAATAAATAAATAAAATTCGCCACGAAACTTTTAACTTTATTGACATTGTTTTTTGTTTTTTTTTTGTTTTGTTTTTTCATGTTCTGAGAAACAAAGATCTACGTTTGTGTTTATGTTCTGCGGAGAGACAAACACCTTGGTTTACATAATTTTTAAAGGTAATAAAACCAAATTGATTTAGTCTAGCTTTTACATCTGTGAGAACTATTTTGTAAAATACGGAAGTGTTACTAAGTTTAAAGTGAATAATTTTGTATAGTAAATCAACACCAACACGAAGTAATCTTTATCATGTATTAACATCAACGTTTCGCCATCACGACTTCTTCAGGATGTAATAAACAATAGACATAGATGACGTCGCACACGAAAACGTAACGTGATGCGGTGCGCCACGCCAGCTACGCCACAGAAAAAATAGCGGCAATGTACAATAAAGCAAGTTATCCGGGGCACAGAAATTCCCAAAATACACAAGTATGCGACAAGCGAAGACCAAGATCAGCCTGCGCGTCCGCGCAGCCCGATAAAAGTCCTCACCGGCAGCATTAAGGATATATAGGATCCCAGCCTTCCATAGAGCGCACAGCGATGACCCAGATCAGACTGCCCGAATGCGCAAGCTAATCCTAGCCTTAGACTTGCGCGCATGCAAAATTAACTAACAGCCGCGTAACGGATAAAATACCATAGACCCAGGCACAGTAGATCTCCAGGAGGAAGTAAAAGCGGCCAGCAAAATAAAAAAGCTAGGCTGCGCATTTCTTTTTTTTTTTTTTTTTTTTTTTTTTTTTTTAGTTTAAAGTGATAAAACAACGTACTTTTAAAACAGAGTGTCGTTTAAACTTTACAACTCTCTGGGCTAATTCAGCAGACGACAAATGATATTTTTATTATTTTTCTCAGAATACAGATTTTGGCATTTCATGCAAATTGTCTCCATTGTCAAAACCTGTTTTCTTAGGAAAAATAAGAATAATACCATCACTGCAATCTGCTGAATTAACCCAGAATGGTAAACGTTAAAACAGTGCCGCTCTAAGAAACTACTATCCTTTCAACATCACTCGGAAAGAGGTTTTTGCTCGGCGGTTTTCTTTCTTTTTTTTTTATTTTAAATGCAAGTATTATGTTCTGATTGGCCATATCTTATCAGAAAGCATTTGTCTTTTCTGTTATTGTGTTTTGCTCTCAAATATGTACCCTAAAATTAAATTTACGGCCAAAATTGGTCTGACCGATACAATTTCTATAGTAAAGTGATTTTTTTTTTTGTCTAGGAAAATATATTTTACTTTTCTTTGCTGAATTTCAATTATTGATGTTTCACAACAATATTATGAAAATTTCAGAAAAAAAGAAAAATGAATAAGCGGAACTTGTTAAAAATCTACCTCCAAGTTACATTCCCTACAGATTTCTACATAATTTGTGTCCATTTTTACTATGGAAAAAAAAAGTGAAAATATATGATTTTGTAGAAAACAAAACAAAAAACAACTAGAGCTGGTGTTTGTAAAACACTATGCCCCCAACTGCCTGACTCTAACATTGTTTGACTCCAACACTGCTTGCCCATGACGGTAACAACAGTACAAATATATGAGATTTCAATGTTATTTTATCAAAGGAAAATACCTCTAAAATAGGAGATAACTGGGATAAGAAAAAAAAAATTTCATGAGGAATCAAAATATGAAATTTCAAAACATTAGCATACATGGTTCTAAACTTATGCTATACACAATAAAGCAACGACATTAAATGGCCAGAAATTGCGAAGGGCTATAACTCCAACATTTCATTTAATTGGTTCAAAATTTAATCAGGTGATCTCCTCCTCAATCCCAATCAGTATACCAAATATCATGGCTCTCGCTTAAATACTTTTTGAGATATCTTGCTGACAAGGTCAAAGTGCCTAGAACTACAAAGGGCCATAACTACGTCAATTTTTCATGGAATTCCTTAAAAACAAATCAGATAATCTCCACATCATCCCCAATCAGCATATAATATTTCAAGAACCTAGTTTAAGTACTTTTCGAGACATCTTGCTGACAAGGTCAAAATGCGCAGAACTGCAAAGGGTCGTAACTTTATCAATACTTTCACTGAATTCCCTCAAAATATAATCAGGTAATTTACACATCATTCCCACTTACTATATCGAATTTCAAGAACCCAGCTTAAATATTTTTCAAGATATCTTGCTCACAAGATTTAATTCTGATTTTTTCAAAGGGGCATAACTCTAAACAAACATGCTAGACAAGAAAAAAAAATACGGGTCAGCTATTTTTTCATTGGAAACCCAAATATAAAATTTCAAAACCCTAGCATGCAGAATTCTTAAGATATTGCATGCACAAAAAAGCTTGGCGGATGGACAAATGAAGGCAACATAATATGCCCCATCAATTTCATTCAAAGCTGGGGGCATGATCAGGTCATCTACTCATCGCTACCAATCTATTCATCAAATTCAAGGCTCCAGCTTCAATAGCTTTTTAGATATTTTGCTGACAAGGGAAATATGCCCAAATTTACAAAGGGCCATTACTTACGAAATATTTTTCAGAATTTATAAAAAAAAGTTAATCAGGTCATCTACTCATCATTACCAATCTATTCACCAAGTTTCAGGTCTCTAGCTCTAACAGTTTTTGCGATATTTTGCTGACAAGATAAAAATGCCCAAAATAACAAAGGGCCATAACTCAATAAGTATTTTTCAAAATTTATTCAAAAGTTAATCAGGTTGTCTACTCATCATTACAAATCCATTCACCATATTTTATGGCTCTAGCTCTAACAGTTTTTGAGATATTTTGCTGACAAGGTAAAAATGCCCAAAATCACAAAGGGCCATAACTCAAGAAGTATTTTTCAAAATTTCTTCAAAAGTTAATCAGGTTGTCTACTCATCACTTGTCTACTCATCACTACCAGTCTATTCATCAACTTTCAAGGCTCTAGCTCTAAAAGTTTTTGAGATATTTTGCTGACAAGGTAAAAAATGCCCAAAATTACAAAGGGCCATAACTCAAGAAGTACTTTTCAAAATTTCTTCAAAAGTTAATCAGGTTGTCTACTCATCACTACCAGTCTATTCATCAACATTCAAGGCTCTAGCTCCAACGCTTTTTGAGATATTTTGCTGACAAGGTAAAATTGCTCAAAATTACAAAGGGCCATAACTCATGAAGTATTTTCAGAATTTCTTCAAAAGTTAATCAGGTCATCTACTCATCACTACAAATCGATTTACTAAGCTTCAAGGCTCAAGCTCTAACAGTTGTTGAGATATTTTGCTGACAAGGTAAAAATGCCCAAAATTACAAAGGGCCATAACTCAAGAAGTATTCTTTTAAATTTCTTCAAAGGTTAATCAGGTTGTCTACCCATCACTACCAGTCTATTTATTAAGTTTCAAGGCTCTACCTCCAACGGTTTTTGAGATATTTTGCTGACAAGATTGCGTCTATATTTTTTCAAAGGGTCATAACTCAGAAAAGGGACATAATCCTGTCAAGAAAAAAAACACGTGTCAGCTATTTTTTCATGAGGAATCCATATAAGAAATTTCAAAACAGTAGCATTTACGGTTCTAAAGTTATGCTAGGTATCAAAAAGCGTGACGAACGGACGGACGGACGGACGGACGGAAGGACGGACGGACGGACGAACAACCCAGAAGCAATATGCCCCTCCAACTTCTTTGAAGTTGGGGGCATAATGACTAGAATAAAACTTCTTGTGCATAGGTAGCTACGACAAATGATTTTGCATTAAATAATGACAAGTTGGCAAATATACTTTTTTTGTGTAAAGCGCCAAGCAAAAAAAAAACAACAGAAAAAAACGACTTTCTGAAAGATGTCGAAAGCATAGTAGGGGAGCTGGGGAGGGTGGTGGTGGTGCGGGGAGGGTGGGGGTAGGGGGAGGGGGATGAGTGGTGGCGTGGATATTTTTTTTTCAGTATTCTTCATGAACAGTCTCAATTTAACCCATTCTGCTGTTTTCGTTTCTTTATTTATATTCTGCACTTCCGAAGGATACCTTCTTCGGAATATTTTGGGTGTCCAAACTGCTGGTCACTTGTTTCATTTGACAGGATTTTTATTTTTTTAAAATTCAAACCGAATTTGTAGACCATAATTTGTGACTGAAGTTCAGGATCATATAAGGCAGGAGATTGCAATTTAGCGGGCCACAAAAGCTGTTTACACTGAATTTGGAGCACGTGTTACTCTGTAACTGTAACAAAATAGGCAGTGCAGTTATCACCGTTGTAGTGCTTCAGCGCTTTGCTGGACATCCCTAAAATTATATTACACACATATTGTTATGAATGCCTGATATTGTGATATTAATCTGTACAACTTTATGGACATATTCAGCAGACGACAAATTGATGCTATTAAGGCAGGAGATTGCAATTTAGCGGGCCACAAAAGCTGTTTACACTGAATTTGGAGCACGTGTTACTCTGTAACTGTAACAAAATAGGCAGTGCAATTATCACCGTTGTAGTGCTTCAGCGCTTTGCTGGACATCCCTAAAATTATATTACACACAGATTGTGATATTGTGATATTAATCTGTACAACTTTATGGACATATTCAGCAGACGACAAATTGATGCTATTTTTTTCTTATTTTTTCCCAGAAAATCTGCTTTGGCATTCGATGAAAAGCGTGTCCTAAGGAGATAATTTGCATGAAGTGCCAAAGCATATTATCTGAAAAAAAAAACAAAAACAAAAAAAACAAAAACAAAAAACAAAAAACAAAAAAAAAAACCCCCAAAAAACCCAAACAAATATAAAAAATATATCTCAAAACTTCGACTGCTGAAAATTTTACCCAGCATGCTAAATGTTTTAAAAAAATAAATAAAATAAATGTGGTTATCACTGTTTTAAGTTGACAGCTTATAATCTAAAACGTTACATGTAGAATTGGTATTACAGAGCTTTCCGGGTTAGCCGTTAACGAATACATTTACGCTATAAATATAATTAACAAATAATAAGTGCGTCCAATGGGAACTGCAAAGCAGTTCTCTTCGCAGTTCCCCGAACCGCGGAGCGGTTCGGCGTCCAGACGCACTACTATAGACTACCGATGTGACCAGTGATGTGTGTGACCAAAAATGTGATGGTCCAACAAACGCTTGGATGGTTCGGTGCTTATCCTGAAAAACAATAAGCGTTCCGTGATTTGGCAGAGACTATTGACACGGCGGTCGTGCCGATAATGGCAATAAAACAGCCAATAACACCAAGTATTCCAATTACAATGGGCTGAATCACGAGACTTATGACGTCAGCCTACAAAATTTGCGATCGCGGCCATTTCGAATTTTGTCTCTACTTCGAATTTGATTTCTATCCGTTCTCCGTCTATTTACAAGCTAAGCATGATTCGTTTTGTGCATAAGGTACACTTTGATGTAGATTTTTAGATAACACATAGACTTTACGCTCTTTTCACGTGATAATCTTAAAAAAACTTCGACATAGGTAAGCGAACGATAGTATATTGTCTTTGTACCTTTTATCGGCATACTCTAGTTCTCGGTATTCGGGAAGCATGGCCCCCGCCCCTCGGGACCCGCGAAATAGATGGGCTGCCTAAAGCCTCCATGGCAGAGCTGCTAGTAACTAAGTAGGACCTAGGTCGGGTAAAAGTCGTACAAATTTGGAGGCAATGTCTCCGAACTACTGAAATATTGTTGACTTGGACGTTATTTCGCAATTTATGCAGTGGATTAGAAGTCAAGCGTGGTCTGAAATGAAATTCAATTAGATCTGGCCAAACCACTTATGCACCTATGAAGCATGTGATGATAATTTGGACGCACGGATATAGGTATATATAGCACCTATTAAATTCATATTAATTATGATAGTAATACGTAATAATAATGATAATAACAAGTAATACTACTACTAATAATAATGATAACAACACGTAATACTACTACTACTAATAATAATAATGTTACTCCAGGAAATGCTTAACCTAACAGAACAGTTTTATTCAGTAGTTTCTGAACTTAAATTTGCCATAGCATAGTAAAGGTCCACCCATTAATTCCTAGCATCCAATAAAAGGAACATCTTCAAATGGTAAAGAATGACCAAGGAATACACTGTTTATATTATATACAGGTATTTCTTTTTATAATACAGGGTTCCGATAAAAACTAATCAGACACCCCTACTGTTGGAGATGGAGCGGTCCGAAGAGCTACATGTAAGGTAGAATAGTAAGGTAGTACTCAGTGGTCGATTTAAAAAAAAAAAAAAAAAAATCTACTTTTTTTTCAATATGTTTTATTTGAAAGAAGGATCTGTGGCGAATAAGATAATGGTTAAAAAAATATTGATAGCTGTGCAAAATTTTGAGGGATCACCAAGGAAACATTTTTGCCAAGTTATAATGAAATCGGTCCAGTGGTTTCAGACGAGAAGATTTTTCAAGTTTTCTATATAGATATATATGGAAAATAAGCCCCGCCCCCTAGCGGCCATGTTTTTTGACGAATCATGACGGCTTGAACAATCTTGGTAGAGGGTCACCAAGGAAACATTTCTGACAAGTTATATTGAAATCGGTCCAGTGGTTTCTGACAAGAAGATTTTTAAAGTTTTCTATATAGACATATAGAGAAAATAAGCCCGCCCACTGTCGGCCATGTTTTTTTTTTGACGAATCACAACGGCTTGAACAATCTTGGTAGAGGGTTATAAAAGAAACATTCCTGCCGGGTTATATTGAAATCGGTCCAGTGGTTTCTGACAAGAAGAGTTTTAAAGTTTTCTATATAGATATATAGGGAAAATAAGCCCGCCCACTGGCGGCCATGTTTTTTGACGAATCATGACGGCTTGAACAATCTTGGTAGAGGGTTACAAAAGAAACATTCCTGCCGGGTTATATTGAAATCGGTCCAGTGGTTTCTGACAAGAAGATTTTTTATAGTTTTCTATATAGATTATATAGGGAAGATAAGCCCAGCCCCCTGGCGGCCACGGTTTTTGACGAATCCAAATGGCTTGAACAATCTTGGTAGAAGATCATCAAAGAAACATTTCTGCAAAATTATATTGAAATCGGTTCAGTGGTTTCTGACTAGAAGATTTTTTAAGTCTTTAGTTAAAAAATTCATTTTTAGCTCCTGTGACCTACATATACAATGGACCGGAACCATTTGAACAACTTTGAAAGAGGACCAACCAAGGATCATTCCTGTGAAGTTTGGTCAAATCCAATCAGTGGTTTAGGAGGAGATGTTGTTTAAAGATTGTAGACGGACGGACGACGACGGCGGACGGTGGATGATCACAATAGCTCACCTTGAGCTTCGTATTATCTATCAAAAACTGAAAAGAAATTGAAAGGTCGCTGTTCAAAATTTCAAGTTATTTTTGTTTTGGAATTGCCTTTCTTGTCCAAAACAAACCACAAAATGACATTTTAAGCCTATGTGTCCTTATATCCTTCATTTACTTTCTGATTTTTATCCAACTTAACCAAGTCTTAAATAATCAAAAGAATTAGTTTCAGCTCTTGAATCAGCCATTTTGTATTACACATACAGGAGTTTTGGCTCCTTAATTGATGAAAAATCACTTATTTTAACATAATGTGTACACCGGTCATTTTTTAATATTTGATTTATACCAATCTGGTATATAAAGTCTTCAAGTATTTTCATTAAACTGCATCAAGTATTAAATAATCAACAGATCTGGTTTTATCTCTTGAACCAGCCATACTATATAACATAAATAAGAGTTTAAGGCCCTGAAACTGTGAAACCCCACTAATTTTAACACAGTGTATAAACTGAAATCATTGACTATTGTTTGATTTGAACTGGGAAGAAAATGTTAGACAGGCCAAAAGTCTTGTATTGTTTTGAACCTGCCATAACAAATTAACCATGGAAGATTTATAGCCCCTGAAATAGGAAACATATCAGTGTTTAAGCTTTTCATTGAACATCTGAATTTTTCGAAAGGGAAAAAGTTAGATGACGACAAGATTCTGTATCATTTCTCAAAATACTTGGGTCACATGATGTATGTCACGGTTAATGCTCCCTCACCCCCCCCCCCCTCCACAATCCCCGCCACCCCAGTAACAATAAAATAATCATTTTAACATCATTACGTATGCGGATAGTTTATCCCCTGTAACCCCATGATATATGTAATAAATGGGTACGAGGTACACATTATTTCATGTTGTTTCTGTTTATAAAGCTTAGTTCAGTTTCTTTGCAAGTTTTGTTTTTGTTTTTTGCACTGAATATCATTTTTACCTTAATTATTTGGATAGACAGGCCTGTTCAAACAGTGTAGATCTAAATCAGATGCTGCAGAATTCAAAGTAGAACACATTTCGTATAGGGTGTGTTTGCGTAATGTGTGTATGTGGACATCTGAGGAAACAAACTGTTGTTTCTTAAGAATCAGTATATACTAGATAGTTTCTGTGATAGAGGTGCCCTGTCAAGGATCTTCTAAGTACTAAACAACATATGTTTTTGTGTAGTAATAATAAATCATGTAGTAATAATAAATTATCTGGGCAAGTCGTTTGGTGCATGATGCTCTGGCTCTGGTCGGACCCACCGGAGGCCAATTGTTGGTTTTCTTATGCTTCAGCATTTCAGCTATTTCTTGCCGTCGAGTCCTCATCGTTGTTTCATCTCTGTAATCTCTGTATTCGTTTGATTTTTATGTTCTCGGAGATGTTGCACTAATGAGTTAGGAACCCCTACACGCGGACTGAACAAATTTTTTGTGTATACCACGGCAGAACTAAGGGCGAGGGTTGTGGCCATGTAAAATCGATTTAAGCTTCCCCCCACCCCTCCTTCCAGTAATAATTTACTGACCGTCCCAATGCGACGTTTCTGCTTTGGTTTACTATTTCTGTCATTCATTATATGTCTTTGCATGTATATTCTGGTGTAATATTTATTTTGAGAAGCTGTTTGGCCAATTTTGGGAAAGAAACTGTCCTTTTGGCTTTTTTGCTTGTACTGTTTTGATTGTGGTGCCGTTGCTTTAAGTATGTCTTTCTTTCCCTTCTTTTGGTGTCTTGGACGGAAGGTGTTAGGTATTTGTATCGATTCCTGATCATTGCCTTCCTTTCTAGTTCGTATGAATTAAAATTACCATTATAGCGCTACTATTAAATAAAAAAAGTGCATCTCTTCAAACCTTAAGGTTTGGTTACCTAAAATAAGTGGACGGGGTCATTCATATTGGTAACAGTGGACAATGTTAATATATCACTGAAGTGCTTAATTATCAAAATAAGGATTATGATAATATCTTTTCCAAAGAAATAACCATACAGAATTCTAATCTCGATGATTTGATCATAACCATTTTATTATATCAATAATCAAATCAATTTACTGCTTCCCTTCTACCTCAATGTTTTTAGTTGGTTCAATTAAGTTGTCAGACTGGTGGTATAAATGTGTGTGTGTGTGTGTGTGTGTGTGTGTGTGTGTGTGTGTGTGTGTGTGTGTGTGTGTGTGTGTGTGTGTGTGTGTGTGTGTGTGTGTGTGTGTACGTGTGTGTACAACAAGGAAGTATGAAGTGGTACTGAGATTGTGGGGTTCAAAATTTTCTTGGTATTTTTGAAGCTTATGAATTGTCCTGACATTTTGAGAGGCCGCAAGGGTCTTGATTTTGCATGACTTTGTTTGGTATTAAGATAAGTTTTGTTACTTTTCGGTGTTTTTTTTTTTTTCGATTCTGTTGAGCCAGTGTAGTAGATATAAATAACCAAGGCTCTCCCTTCCATACACGACCGGGAACTTCTCAAGGCTAGCATCTCAAGATTTAATACACTAGTCAGAGCCAGAGACAATTGTCCTTGTTACATACACTTAGTGAATGAATGTCTTTTAGTATATCACACATCAACTTACTTCTATCAGTTCATATTCATATTCTGAAATTGGGCAATATCATATTGGTAAAATAATTCGCAAAATTATTTGTTGTCATCTCAGTTATCATATATAATGAAGGGTCACTTTATTTGGTTTTGCTTTTCTGTCGGCTCTACATATACAGAATTTCAAGCAATTTGTTCGGACGAGTACAAACATACTCAATTTTCTCTTACTCCGTAGTCAAACCTTACAGAGACTGATTTTTGACTACAACTGATTTTTTGAATCAATTGATTGAGTTGTGGTTTAACATCCAAGTCAAATATTATCATGTAAAATTATCAGATTTGTGGGACTTTTTCCCAACCTGCTGTTTCATGATAAGCAGGTCCTGCATAAAGTTACTTAGTTATTAGCAGCTCTGCCAAGGAGGCGCCAGGCAGCCGAACAATTTCGCCGGACCCGATGGGCGGCGGCTGTGATTTCTCAATATCCGATAATAAGTGTATGCCGGTAATAGCAAACACACGAAGTAATTGCGTTAGTAAAGAGAGGCTGACAAACATACTTAGGCACCCAAATCTCGTGTGGAATCTCATAGTAAACTTCGTTTTATCTCATTTGCCATCTTTAATTTAGCATCACGGTAAGCAGACCCATAAATGATTAATAAGTCACAAGAATTCCGCGGAAGGCGTCGTCGCACTTGCTGGGGCAAGAGTCACAGGAGCCACAATTAGAACGTGGTTATTAAAAAGGCATTCCTTAATCAATATGCGGAGTTCTGTTTTTTTTTTTTTTGTTTTGTTTTCGAATTTTCCTACCCCCCCCCTCGCCCCTCCCCCCCCCACACACACACCCTTGCGTATTATTACACATGTAATGTTCATTTATTCATACATTCCTTTCTTTCTCTCATTCTTTCTTTCGAGACCTTGCAAGAGGAGAACACAAATCGGTAAATGAAAACACTGAAAATTCCAAGGAGCGTAGACAGTTTCATAACTTGTCCAGTCTCTGCGCTATTCGTATTATCATTGAGAGTCTTGTACACAGAGCCATATTTTGTACAATCTTGGCATAGGCCCACTAGATGAACCTACGTACCAAATTTGGTAGCCCTAGGTCTTATAGTTTCGGACAAGAAGATATTGTAAGATTTTGCCACGGTTGCCATGGCAACCAGAGTGCATTCAAGTGAAGGGTCGAGCTTCAAAAAGGAATAAAGATAAAAGGTAAGTACTCATTTTAATTTTGTAGTTATTTGAGTTGTCTACGAACATTTATTACCATCCTTCCCCTCTTCCTCATCCCTACTTCCTCACCCCTACGCCTTGTATATAGGGAGAAAACAATGTAAATATGGAAATGGTTCAATGACACATGCGTTTAAGGAGATTCGAAGTGATACAAGGCCCGCAAAAACTACAATTTTAACACATATTTAGCTCGTACAGCTAAATTTTGAGAAAACATGCTAAACGACTGGTAAACCTACAAAATTGTGTTTGATAAACGACTGGGTAAACCGTCAAACTTGTGTTTGATATGCATAAAAAAGTCCGTTCTAGTCTATTTATGAAATTTGCTCCTAGAAAAAAAATTAATAGAGTCAGCTCTCCGTGAAAGTGAATCTATTCCGCTAAAAGCTATGATACATTGTTATACACAGTGAAGGTTTCGGGTTCAGTAATGTTTCATTTTGGGCTTTAGATTAGATGATAATATACGTGGCAAAAAAAGTTAGGGATATTTTTATTCTTGAGTGAAATGTATAACAGGTATTAATCCAATCCATTATATTATGGTGTAATAATAAAGTTTATTCAATGACAATAAATTTTGTAGAACTGAAATCAGTTCACTCGCAAAATTATTTGTTGTCATCTCAGTTATCATATATAATGAAGGGTCACTTTATCCCTTTGGGTTTGCTTTTCTGTCGGCTCTACATATACAGAATTTCAAGCAATTTGTTTGGACGAGTACAAACATATTCGATTTTCTCTTACTCCGCAGTCAAACCTTACAGAGACTGATTTTTGACTACAATTGTTTTTTTTTTTGAATCAATTGATTGAGTTGTGGTTTAACATCCAAGTCAAATATTTTTATGTAAAATTATCAGATTTGTGGGACTTTTGCCCAACCTACTGTTTCATGATAAGCAGGTCCTGCATAAAGGTACTTAGTTATTAGCAGCTCTGCCAAGGAGGCGCCAGGCAGCGAACAATTTCGCCGGACCCGATGGGCGGCGGTCGTGATTTCTCAATATCCGATAATAAGTGTATGCCGGTAATAGCAAACACACGAAGTGATTGCGTTAGTAAAGAGAGGCTGACAAACATACTTAGGCACCCAAATCTCGTGTGGGATCTCGTAGTATACTTCGTTTTATCTCATTTGCCATCTTTAATTTAGCATCACGGTAAATAGACGCATAAATGATTAATAAGCCACAAGAATTCTGCGGAAGGCGTCGTCGCACTTGCTGGGGCAAAAGTCACAGGAGCCACAATTAGAACGTGGTTATTAAATAAGTTTGTTTCATTCTTAGCAGTGCTTAGTTGGAAAACTGGGTTGAAAAAAATGTAGACAAAGTGCTTAGTGGGACACATATATTCCAGGCCAGTGCCATTCCCTCTAATGACTATATCTTCAGCACTGACTTTTCGTATTATACAGCCCAATGATAATTGAACGTTGACGTAAAATATGTAAAAGTCACTGGAGCGTGAAATATTGGTCAAGGTCACCGGGTCAAGGTACTTGCTAAGTCAGTACATCAAGGAAAAGCACGAGGCAAGGCATGGTGGTTGTAGGCCAAATAGTTGAGGAGTTATCAAACATCAACGTAAAATGGTCAAGGTCACCGGGTCAATGTACCTGCCAAGCCAGTGCAATGAGGTGAAGCACTATGCAAGGTTTAGTGGTTGTAGGTCTTATATTTTAGGAGATACCGAACAGCAACGTAAAATGTGTCAAAGTCACTGGAGTGCAAAATATAGGTCAAGGTCACCAGGTCAAGGTACCTGCCGTGTCAGTACATCGAGAAGAAGCACTATACAAGGTTTGGTGGTTGAAGGCCTTACAGTTGAGGACATATGGACGGGTGACGTAAAAGGTGTAAAAGTCAATGGGGCGCGAAATATAGGTCAAGGTCACCGAGTCAAGGTACCTGCGGGGTCCGTAAATTGAGGAGAAGCACTTTGCAAGGTTTGGTGGTTGTAGTTCTTATAGTTGGGGAGATATTGAACGTCGACGTAAAATGTGTAAAAGGCACTGGAGCGCAAAATATAGGTCAAGGTCACCGGGTCAAGATACCTGTCGAGTCAGTACATGTAGGAGAAGCACTATGCAAGGTTTGGTGGCTAGAGGTCTTACACTTTAGGAGATCTGGAACGTTGACGTAAATTATGTCAAGGTCACTGCAGCCAAAATATAGGTCAAGGTCACCAGGTCAAGGTATCTGCCGAGTCAGTACATTAAGAAGAAGCATTTTGCAAGGTTGGATGGTTGTAGGCCTTATAGTTGAGGAGATATCGAACGTCGACTCAAAATGTGTCAAAGTCACTGGAGGGCAAAATATAGGTCAAGGTCACCGGGTCAAGGTACCTGCCGAGTCAGTACATCTAGGAGAAGCACTATGCAAGGTTTGCTAGTTGTACGCCTTATAGTTGAGCAGATCTGGAACGTCAACGTAAATTGTGTCAAAGTCAATGGAGCGCAAAATATAGGTCAAGGTCACTGGGGCAATGTACCTACCAAGTCAGGAGGTCAGGGAGATGTGTCATGCAAGGTATGATGGTTGTTGTAGAATTGTAGTTGATTAGAATACTAACTTTGACATAAATGTCGAACTTCGAGATAAAAGTTTAGACGGACGGACAGACAAACGGACGGACGAACGGAAAAGGGATGCCTATGTCGCAAAGTCAGGAGGTCAGAGAGATGTTTCATGCAAGGTTTGATGGTTGTTTAGTCTTGAAGTTGATTCGAATACTAACTTTGACATAAATGTTGAACTTCGACATAAATGTTGACAGACGGACGGACGAACGGACGAACAGACAGACGAACGGAAAAGTGGACGCCTATGTTGCAAAGTCAGGAGGTCAGGGAGATGTTTCATGCAAGGTTTGATGGTTGTTTAGTCTAGTAATTGATAAGTATACTAACTTTGACATAAATGACGAACTTCGACATAAATGTTGACAGACGGACAAACTGACAGACGAACAGAAAAGCGGATGCCTATGTCGCAAAGTCAGGAGGTCAGAGAGATGTTTCATGCAAGGTTTGATTGTTGTTTAGTCTTGTAGTTGATTAGAATACTAACTTTGACATAAATGTCGAACTTCGACATAACAAAACTGTTAACAGACGGACGAACGGACAGACGAACGGAAAAGCGGGCACCTATGTCACAAAGTCAGGAGGTCAGGGAGATGTTTCATGCAAGTTTGATGGGTGTTTAGTCTTGTAGTTGATTAGTATACTAACTTTGACATAAATGTCGAACTTCGACATAAATGTTGACAGACAGACGGACGAACAGACAGACGAACGGAAAAGCGGACGCCTATGTCGCACCCTGCTACAAGCAGGTGCGACAAAAAAAATGAGAAATAATTATTGATAAACCTGTTTAAAGTTGCTTTTGTATAAATTTTAATTTTTAATATATATATATATATATATATATATATATATATATATATATATATATATATATAAAACATTATCGAACATATCACGTGGCCTCAGTTGACCCCCCCCCCCCCCACCCCGGTGCGTGAAGCCATCTTTGTTTATAACAAACTGCTGTCAAATCTTATATATATCAGAAAAATAGTTGGCTGAGTGTGTTTGCATCAAAGGCAGTGCCTATATTACAGGTACCCAGTATGACAATACACAATCGTTCGCATATCTGAAATGCATTTTACTGCTTCAGGAATTTTTCAGGAGAATTTTAAACCAGTTTCTATCTTTCAATCTATCAATTTTTTTTTTTTTTTTTTGTGAGCCTTGACATTTTGAATTGAAAAATACAGTCTACAAAAAAAAAAAAAAAAAAAAAAAAAGAAGAAAAACTTCAAAATAAATCCGGAAACATTCAGCGATCGCTGTGTCGATTTACGGCAAGTCATAAAACACATTTGATTCCATATTTTAGATAAAAGTGCAAGTCTATACTTCATTTTTCAAGTTTGCTGAATTGTAATAGAAAGAAAAAGAAATGAAAAGAAAAGAAATAACTTTAAATCCCAAAATCTATTTTGCATTACAAGTTATCTCCCGTAAATAGAACAGAATGGGATTTTTCCTCTGATTTTAGAACTATCTTAATTAAAGTACGTCTGCAAAAGTAAAATACATTGAGGCACTACTTTTCTCAGCCTTCACCACTGTCCGGGCAAATTTAGCAGCCGACAAATTATTGATATATTTCTTATTTTCCCACAAAAAAAAAAAAAAAAAAAGGATTTAGCATTTCAGAAAACAAGATTTAACACTTCATGCAAATCGTCTCTAAAGACGATTTGCATTAAACGTTAGAGCTTGTTTTCTGTAGAAAATAAGAAAAAATGTTTTAATATTTGTCTGCTGAAAATTTTATCGAGCATGCTAAGCTTTAATATCTATGCAAGTAAACAAAACAGAACACTATCGGTTGTCACCACCAGGACCAAACCTCGGTTGTCACCACCAGGACCAAACCTCGGTTATCGCCACCACGACCATACCTGATACTTACTTCAGCTTCACGCCAAGTCAGTTTGGTAAGATTAAACAGGTAGCACGACTGTTTGTACGACAACCAATTTCTTGGACAGGTACGAGCGTTTTCTACAAAATAAAAGCAGATGGGTGAGGGAGAGAAAAATAAAGAGAAACAGGGTCTCTCTCTCTCTCTCTCTCTCTCTCTCTCTCTCTCTCTCTCTCTCTCTCTCTCTCTCTCTCTCTCTCTCTCTCTCTGGGAGCGTATATGGATGAAAGAAATAAGAAACGGAAATAGGAGAGATACAGAGAGAGACCCTGTTTCTTACATACTGAATAAGGATTTCCGCAAGTTACACCGGTGCTAGCAAATCGTATTTCACACACCTTTATCATTCCCGTGGGTAAGATAATAAGAAGACCCAATGGGCCCTAATTCGCTCACCTGAGTTTTATTGTCTCTAGCCATCATCAGTTACTCCAACAATTTAATGTAACATAATATATTCTAATAGGCTATCATCTTCTCTTCATAGGACTGTTTATGCTTTAATAGACTGCTCCTGCCAAATTATTTTAAAATCTGGGTAGAAGTTTTAAAGGAAAAGCTTTTTGTCATTATTTGTTTCTGTAAAACTACTGTCTCTTAGGGCGGGGCCATTTTTTATCCCAGGGTTCTAATTTGAACAATCTGATAGAGGTCTACTAGATAAAGCTTAGTTTCCGACATGGAGATTTTTCAAGATTTTCACTATATAAGGCTATACAAAAAAAATGGTCCCCGGATAGTAGCCATTTCTGACCCCAGTGCTATATTTTGAACAATCTTGGTAGAAGGTCACTAGATAAAGCTACATACCAAATTTGGAAGCCCTTATGCGTAATGATTTCCCACAAGAAGATTTTCAAGATTTTCACTATGTAAGTCTATATAAAACTAGTGACCCCTGGGTAGGGGCCATTTTTGACCCCAAGGCAATAATTTGAACATTCTTGGTAGAGATCCTTAGATAGAGCTACATACCAAATTGGGTAGCCCCTAGGTCTTATGGTTTCTGACAAGAAGATTTTTTTAAAGATTTTTTTCACTATACATGTCTATATTAACTAGTGCCGCCACAGAGCCATAATTTGTACAATCTTGGTATAGGCCCACTAGAGGAACCTACGTACCAAATTTGCTAGCCCTAGGTCTTATAGTTTCGGACTAGAAGATATTTAAATATTTTGCCACAGTTGCCATGGCAACCAGAGTTCTGCTTAGATTCCAGTTCTTTGAACAACTTTCAGTTAGT